>QPEY01000188.1:239417-269879 GCA_014706445.1 Hydra viridissima
CAAAATGGCGAATATTAGGGTTTTTAGTGGGATTTTTTACAACTTTGACTTCGAATTAGAGCACTTTCCATTGATTTTGAGACCCATGTTTTTATACGATTCTTAATCAGCATAAAATTCTCTATCAGAATCAATCATAAAATTAGGGGGGGGAGAAAGTCGAGTAGCGCCGAAAACTTTTATTGTCCGGTAATAATGACATATTTTTTATAATTCTTTCGTATCTCCATTTTTTTATAATATTTTTCACCTCCTTCTTTTCTTGTTTTGTCCATAAATGTTTTTCCTTAACAATATAAACTTTGTAACTCTTTGAAATAACAGTGAACGTTAATTTTTTTGTCGTCTCTAAACAATTTTGTTTTTCCATATCATTTATTTTTTCTAAAAAAATTTTATAACATATTATCTTTACAAAAGGATTCATTTTTAAAAATGAACAATGACATAATAAAACAGTTTAAAAAACAATTCTATTCAAAATTATTCATTTTAAACGTTAATAAAACAATAACAAAAACCTTTTATGACATGATTTAATACCAAAAAGAATAAAAATTTTATACAATATTTTGTCATTCATTAAATCCAATGTTTTTCTAAATATATGAAATGTCCTTTCATTGCTAAATAGGCATGAATTCTTTTTTGATAATGAGTGGGGTCTCTTTGATATACTTTCAACACGACTTCGTAAATTTTGTCATACAACGTACGTCGATCGTAATCAATACTTTCAATATTTGGTCTGGGTAAAAAGTCATATCCAAATTCTTTCCAGTTTTGTCCAATTAAATCCATTACTATGTTTACAATTTTATTCATGCGGATTTCTTTAACCATTTTTTTGTTAATCTAAAAAATTAAAAAACTATTTTACATTTAAACAATTTTTAAAATGAACATTACTACAATAACAAAACATTAATTTTTTTAAAAAAAAGAAACCATTATACATATAAGGATATATTATTATATAACCATACAGTTTTTGTGTTCGTCAATACAACGACTACATACCCTATGAACACAATGTATACATTGATAATTATTATTTATACATTTTTCATGTTCATAAAAAGCATTACAATAAGGAAATTTTGTAACGCAATTATTATAATGGTAGCTCATACATATCTCACAAATATAATTTTGACAATTGACACAAAAAGTCGTATTACATTTTAATTCTTTACAATTGAAACAAAATTTAAAGCATAACATAAATGTTTCTTCAAATGCTGTTTTTAATTCGGACTTGAACTCCTTCAATTCATTTTTCAAATTTTTTTATTTCTTCTTGAATTGTTATCACTTTTTGAACATGTTTGTCGCAATATGGATGAAATTTTTTATTTTTCATCAATTTTGCTTTTCCCATCTAAAAATAAAATTTGTTCCTCAAATATTTGACATTTATCATCAGTACATCTTTTATGAGATTTATCTAAATTTAAATTTTTTATAATAGACATTTTTTTAACATACTGTATTTTCGAAGCATATTCTTTTAATGTTTCTTCGGTTAACAATTTATGACATATATTTTGATGAAAATGAAAACATGAAACACAATAATACAACGCACATTTACAACAATCAAATAAGTCCGTGTTTTGTTTATTGATTAAAAACCATTCGTCACAACAATCGCAATTTCCGTATTCTTCTGCAGGACATGCAAAGTCCATATGTTTATCGGCTATTCTTTGATAA
The DNA here is from genome assembly GCA_014706445.1 of Hydra viridissima. Taxonomy (NCBI): domain Eukaryota; kingdom Metazoa; phylum Cnidaria; class Hydrozoa; order Anthoathecata; family Hydridae; genus Hydra; species Hydra viridissima. The sequence continues at coordinate 241,134 of QPEY01000188.1, forward strand.
TGATTTTTCAAATCCTTAATATAAGACAAATATTGTACTGATAAAAAATCCATAATATACCTTTATAGTTTGAACTTTTTTTGTTTTTTGTATAAACAAAAAACTTCTTGACTCTTCCGAGTTGTTCGATGAAATGTGATTTTTTTGACTCAATTTATATGTTTTTTTGTTGATTAACAATTTTAATCTTTTTTAATCCTTCAAAATTTTTCTTATTGTAAAAAGTTGTTTTCGAAACTACGACAGATTAACAATTTTGCAATGTTAATCTTTTTTAATACTTTAAAAATTTTTTCATTGTAACTAAACTAAAATGACTCATCACCTTTGTGTTTTTTTAATTTTTTTACTTTGAGTAATGTTTATTTTTAACATGTCTATTGTTTAAGGATTAAAGTGAAAAAAACATATAAATTGGGGTTGTTTTTCTCAACAAGTCATCAATCGCTCAAAAGCAACAAGACAGTGATCAAGAAGTAACAAGAAAAAAGAACAAGGCTACTAAGGTTGTAAGTAAATAAAAAATGGTTAGTTTATCTGCGACACCATCTTCTAACTTTTTAAATTATGGACAATTAGCGGCTGGTTCTCTATATTGTATTTATTTAAATGAAAAGGTTGATGCAAAGAGTAAATTGAATCAGTATTTAAATTGTCCTATACAATTAATAGGTCAGTTTGATTTTAATAAAAATGTATTTTATGTTATTCGAAATGCAAAAAAAATTTCAGTGTTGTTACCGTTTAAAAAAATTAACGAATGTTTAAATCACAGTTTAACTGATTGTGAAAGTTTAGACAATCCAAAATTTAATGTAAAATGTTTTATGTATCGCGCTGCTATAAAAACATCGCCTGATGACAATCGTTTCATAAATCCAAAAATCAGCGGTGAAAGAAAAATGGAATATTATTATAACGTGGTTGATGATAACGCTATTTGTTATGAAAATTGGGATGAAAATTTTATAGCTGAAATGTTTATTGAAAGTATAAAAGAAAGTCAAAATAACGCTTGGAAAACCATTAGTAAAGAATTTACAATTCCATTGACCACTTTTAATGCGGATAAACCTACTCTGATATCTATGTATAATTATAATCCAGATAAAGAAGTTGATGTGTTTATTAAAGAACAAAACAGATTACAATATGAAGTAATGAACAAAAAATCTATTCCGTCTTACATCTTAACAGAAAAAAAGTTAACAACAGTTGAAGGGCCACCACTTAGTACGTATTATTATGAAGTTGATAAAATTTTATAATTGCAAAATTATTTTTTTCTGTATAATTTTACAAAATATTTTTTAGAAAAAACTAAAAAAGATAAAACAACCAAAGATTAGCGAAAAAAATGCTGTTCGTTTATTCTTCAAGATTTAAAGAATTTTTATTAGACATTCGAGATTTGATTAAAGAGAATAAAGAACAATTTAAGCATTTGGAAGATAATAATGTTAAAGAAATAAAAAGTATTTGACGATCTTTTATTTTATAGCGAACATTTAAATGACGAAGATTATTTTTTAATATTACGAGAAAATTTAACCTATGTTTTTCAATATCATTGTAGTATAACGGATGGATTCTTAAAAAATTATTTTGTTGAATTATTAAACAAGTCGGGTGTTTTGTTAAATTATTTTTATTTATGTTTAGATATTGATAAATATCCTCAATATTGTATGAAATGTATAAAACTAGCTGCTCATCTTTGTATACAATATAAATAATTTTTAGTTATAAAACAATATGGAAGAACAAAACGATATTGAAATGTCAGAGGAAAAACACGTTACTTTTAATGATAATGTAGAAGTACATTTTATTGTAGAATCAAATCCTGAATTGATTGATTTAACTATAGATGATCCCGACGATAACAAAAATGCGACTGAACCAAATGTTATTGAAATTTCCGACGATGAAGAAGTACAGGGTAATGATATTTATTTAATAGACAAGCAAGGTAATCCTATTAAACACACCGGAAGAATTATCAACGGAGTAAATAGCGTCACTTATTTTTTGAGTTTATTAGACATTAAAAGCGCCAAAACTGAAATTTTAAATAATTTATTTATTGATCGTTTTAGCGCCCTAAAAGAAAAAGCGGAACAAAGTGATGACATTATTTTTTGTAAATATTTAGCTTGTCACATTTGTTATCATTTATCTAATATTGTATATTTTTTTAATTTAAAACGTGGTTGTAATGAAGCACATGAAATATTTAATTATTGTTGTGAATATCTTAATCAACAAGGTGAAGATGTGGATGATATTTTCTTGATGAATACTGTATAATATTTGTTATTTTTAATCTTTCATAAAATACTAAATGACAAGTTTGTATTACGATTTTTCAATATTCTATTGTGTATTAATTAGTTTTTTAAAAAATATATAATCTTTCTTATTAGACAGTTAAACAAGTTAAAAGTGTTAACTAAAAAATAGCAATCGTAATGGAAGAAAATAAAAATGCAGATGTTTTACCTATATCTGATAACAAGAAGACGACGATTGATGGTTTTTTCAATGTTACAAAATCTAAAGGTGTTTTCCTCCACGATAATATTGGTATAGTTACAGATGATGAAATTGACAGATTTCCAGAATTAAATGAAAATTTTAAATACTTAAAGATGAAATATCCACAGATCGATTTTGAAAAAAAAGCAAAAATAATATTAAACGGTTTTAAAGATATAGGCGAAATATTGGAAAAGTTTGAAAGCATTAGTAATTCTAATCATATAATGACCGATGATGAACGTATTATTGAAAAAGTTTTTAATAATGTTTTAGCTGATAATTATTTAGCAGAAGATTATGAAACTTGGCTTAGTAAAGCGCAAAATTCGGTTGACATGGAAGAATTGAAAAAAGGTCTACAAGTTCATCTTAAAGACGAAGAAATTTGGTTGGTTGCTTATATGGTAATGGTTAGAAAAAATTTTTTAAATAAATATTTAAAACTAGCCACTTTAAAAATGTTTCGTTCGAGATATGAAATTTCTTTTCCTCATTCTTATGAAATTATTAATGAAATGAAAGTGTTGTTTCATATGTTTTTTATCAATACTATACCTAAAAGTGTGTATATGAAATTAAATGTGCCGAAAAGAACTAGTTTTGATAATTTTTACGAAGTTTATTTATATATGCCCAAGATATTAAAAATGCTAGAAATAGAGAAAGAAAAGGAGTTGGAATATAGCACTATTAAATATTATCATCAATTGATATATTGTTTGTATACGCCTTATCCAGTGTATGACATGTTTAAAGAGATGAACAAAGAAAATAAAAAGCATTTTACTTTTAAAAAAACAGCTTATGTTTACGGTAGGAAAAGAAAGAGTGATAGTTTAGAAGTGTTACATAACAAGTATCCAGAAGCAACACGTTTTGTTTTTTTTAAAAGAAATTTTAAACCTGATTCTATTGATGATTTACGTAACGGTGACTATTTCGATAGTGCTTATAATGCTGATGTGTTTGTTTTATCTACCAAAAAAAGAATCGTAGAAGATAAAGTAGAAACAGTATAAAAATAACAAAGACATAACTTTCAGTTTATTATTTTTATAACTATTGTAGCGGTATATAATGACTTATGTAGCGGTATATAAAGTTGTACTTTTATCATTTTTGAACTGTTTTTTATAAATGTATTTTCACTGTTTTTTATAAAGTATTTTAATCATTTTTTATTACTAAAAATTTTTTTTCATAAATATGTAACCAAATTTGAATCATTATTTTTGAATATTTTTTAGAATCTTAATAAAAAATTTTATTATTTAAAAATGGAACATACTGTTACAACGGTTCCTGAAGACTTTGAGCAATGGGAGTCAGATCGAGTAGTAAATTTTTTAAACAATCAATTTTTTCTTATCTATCGCCATGAGGGTTTTGGCATTGGAAAAAAAATTAACTGCATTAAACAACTCGCTCGTTGGTGTCGAATGCATGCAAAGGTTAAAGCTCACAATAGCGTCAATGTGACTTATTCCAGTAAAGTGTACTGTGATGAAAAATGCAACTGTTATTTTAGTTAGAGGAAGCGTTAAATGTTTCATTTGAAATCTATAATCTACAAGACTAGATTTATCTGAGAAATTTATTTTCAGAAAAATTCAGTTTTGTAGATTATATATTATTCATTTTATTATATATTATTCATTATATTAGTATATCAAAATATGTTACGGTATTAATGAAATAATGACTATAGTATTTTTTTAGAATCATAATTAGAATGACTTTTAGTTTGGAAATGTCTGATCAGGAAATGGTTGATATTTGTACTGAAATTTTTTTGGATGATTTGTTATGGAAAAGATTTGGACAATTATTACAGTGTACGGAGACATTTTTGAATGGTTTGAATGGACAAAGTTTGTCGGTTCAGATGAGCGAAATTTAGAAAGATTTTAAAAAAAAGTCAGTATGCGTATGTTCAGACGATTGTTTTGAAAATTATATATGTTATGCAGACTATATTTTATTAATTTGTCAGGTGGCGAATTATGATGTTGTAATGAAGAAATGGAGAAAAAATGTTTAAAAAATCATATCATTTTTGTTTGGATCATTATGTTAAAATATATTTTAACTTTATTTTTTGATCATTATTTTGATTTTAACTTTACTTATTCATTACTTTGATCATTATTTTTAATTTTTAGAATAATAATGAGTTTTGAGAATAACGAAGATTTTAATATAAAAACAATGAAAAGTGATTTGTGTAAAAACGATTTAGTGAAAATATGCGCAGATGTATTTCATGGTTATCGGATTAAAGTATTGAATGAAAATCAAAAAACAATGTTGTTACGATTGTTCCATTTAGATGATAATTTTTTTGACCAATGGAAAAATGAGAGTTTTGAAAAAATTATGACTGAAATGTTAACAAAGTATAAAAGACAATGTTGTGACGAAAGGTGTTTTCAAACATGTTTATTAGCAAAGTTATTTATTATAAATCCTAAAGTTGTAAAAAATAAGTGGAAATAGATTTTTATGATTTTTAAATTTGTTCAGTGATATTGATTTTCAAATTATAAAACCTATATATGTATGTATTCTTTTATTTAGATGTATATAAAAATATCACTTTTGTGTTCAAAAGAGGATGAAGATGAAATATACGACGTATTAGAACTACCAGTTTCCACACATATTGATATACATTATCAAATGGAAAAACTAACCTGTTTTAGTATGAAGTTTGAGAAATCTGTTTTGCAATCTAAAATTAACATAATAAAAGTGGAATGTGCTATGAATGGAGCGACAACAGTAACAAGTTATAGAGCTATATTATCTTTTGATTGTGTATATCAACATTTGTTTCTTCAAACTTTAGTTTCATGTTTCATGTTATTTTTAGGTAAAATAACATAAACAAAATCTTAAAATGATTATTACAGAATTTGCTGAATATTTGGTAAAAGCTTTGGATACAACCAACAACTTTTATGACATTGCTCAAGATAATATCACTGTTAAAATTGTTCATCATTTAATCATGAAACAAAAGCATAAAGCTCGTGAATTGATAACTGAATTGTTTACAAAGAGCGAAATCGATTTTTCATTTATTTTATCGTTGTCATTAAATATAGCTTTTTTTAATTATTTATATTATAGATTAAGTTTAAAAGACAATGATATAATGAAAGTATTAAATTTATCAGTGGAAAATAAAACCTATGAATTGTTTATGTATTTTTTACACGGTTTTTTACATGATTATGACGTTTGTGATGGTAATTATTGTGGTGGTACACATTTAAACTATTTATAAACAAAACTTATATACACTTTTATATGTAACGTTAAATAATCAAAAAAAGGATTTTAGAATGTTTTTTTTTGTTTTTAGGTAAAATAACAGAAACAAAATCTTAACATGAGTATTAAAGAATTTGCTGAATATTTGATAGAAGCTTTAAAAACAACCAACAACTTTTATGACATAGCTCAAGATAATATTACAGTGAAAATTGTTCATCATTTAATCATGAACCAAAAACTTAAAGCACGAGCTTTGTTAACGGAGGTGTTTAAAAATAGCCAATTTGCTAATAACGATTTTTCATGTCATATAACAATGTCGAAGAAAATAGCTTTTTTTAATTATTTATATTATAGATTAAGCAAAAAAGACAACGATTATATGAAAGTATTAAATTTATCAGAGGAAAATAAATCTTATGTAATGTTTATGTATTTTTTACACGGTTTTTTACATGATTATGAAATTTGTGATGGTAATTATTGTGGTGTTAAACATTTTAATTTGTGGTAAATTGTTGATATTCGTTATATAGTTTTTTAAAAATATTTTTTGAATGATTTTTTAATTCATAAATGTTTTGATTTAGATTAAGATAAAAAAATGGAAGTTTTAATAAAATATGAATTTATGGACATGGAAAGCGCGTATGCTACTAAAAATAGTGCTGGATTAGATCTTTATAGTGTTTCTGATAACGAATTAAAACCAAAAAGTAAAGCAATTGTAGATAGTAATTTGAATATAAGTTATATGCCTGATCATATATGTGGAATGATAATGGCTAAGTCCAGTGGAATTTTTAAAGCTTATAATGTTATTAATGGTTTGATTGATCCCGATTATGTTGGTAATATAAAAGTGCAAATTGAAAATAAAAGTGATCAAGTGTTAAATATTAATAAAGGGGGAAAAATAGCACAAATGCTTTTAATTCCTTATTTTAGAGCTTTAAATATTAAAGTAACCAATATACAAAGAAATGGAGGTTTTGGGTCGACAGATCTGGCTAATGGACATGGAGGGAATACAGGTATAATATAAATATATATATATATATATATATATATATATATATATATATATATATATATATATATATATATATATATATATATATATATATATATATATATATTGTTTTTTGTTCTATTCAATATATGTATTTATATATATTGTTTTTTAGACAACCAAACATTACACATGTATCAGGGAATGTTCGATAATAAAAGTAATAGACAATAAAGACAATAAAGAGAATAAAGAAGAAAAACAACATAAACCGATTACGTTTTATAGTAATCCGTGTATAAAATATATTGATCTGGACTTAAAATATCAACAAACTTTTAATTATTGTAAAGACAAAATACATCATTTAAACTATTTTACGCCCTCTCCTTTATACTGTAAAAATATATATTCTTTATTATGTTGTATCTTTGAACCTAACGATATCATTTTATACAAAGGAGGAACAATAGAAAAAAACTTTTGTGAAAAACATAATTACAAAAGTTTTAATATTGAAAAATGGAATGTTCCAAAAGTACAAAACATTGTTGAATTTAATGATATTGTTTATTGTGAAGAGCATGAACAACAGGAATCTCATTGCTCTAAATATGAAGTACTTGTACTTAAATCTTATTTATACAAATATCATTTTTGGGATTTAGAATTGTTGTAAATAAATAATTTTTTTTTAATTTTTATTTCAAATTGTGTATATATTATTAACAAAAAAATTTTTTAGTAATAATAATAAAATAAAAAACATGGAGTATACTGTTTCTGAAGAGAAAAAAACTTATGCCAGTGGAACACATTTTTTTGTCACGACTTATAGAAATAAAAGAACAAGAGAGATTACAACGGAGAGTGTAATGAATACGGATCAGTTGAATATGTATATTCAAAATCCTTAGGATATAGAGAAATGGATAGAACAATTTACCTTTGAACTCCTAGATAAAGAAGAAGAATTGACCTTTCAGTCTCTCGACGTGCCTTGTTTATATCAAAACGTGGTGGTAATGTTGTATGGAAACGATGATTATGAAAGCGGTGAGTCTAAAGTTGTTAAATTTGCTTATTCGTCCCCTGTGTATGTGATTAAAAAATTAGAAAAAAAATCATTTTTAAAAATGGTGGCTAATATTAATATCAAACAGGCTTTTGAATATGTAGAAAGTGGTAGCGGTTGGAGACTAATTGCTTTAGATTTGTTCAAGTCTCAATTATTGACCAATGTTAAAGAAGACAAAATTATGAAAATGAGAACTGAAATTATAGGAGCTAAAAATCGAAGAATAACTAGATCAGATTTTAATCCCTTTTTAAAACGTAACGTCAATGCTTTAATTAAATTTCTGATTCAATTAGATAAAGAAGAAAACAGTAATAACGTGTTTTCAGAATTTATTGGACCTTGGTGTAGACCGCATGAAGTTTGGTCAGATAATAATTTTCAAAATGGAAAAGTTTTAAGTTTTTATCAAAAAAAAAAAATGTTTTTAGATTATAGTTCTATAGTAGATAAAGGTTATTGTTTTTATGCTGCAATATTAATAGGTATGTTGTTAAATAAAATAAAAATCACAAAAATTAAAGATTTTGATTTATGGGAGAAAGAAAATACTGTAGGCGGTATTAAAAGTGAAGAAGACGTTTTTGTTTTTTTACAAAAAGGATTAAATGAAGTGGAATGGTTAACTATGAAAAATTTTCTCATCTTTATTAAAAACAGTTGTTATAACTTGACAGTAAAAAATTTAGAAACGATATGTATGCACTTTACGAACGAAGGGATAATGTTTCCGTATCATTTAAGAATTTTTATAGTTAAAAAAAAAATCAATCGTCTTTATTTAATTGGTAAAAATCTGAAAATTATAAATATATATGAAGATTATTTAAACCCTATTTTTGAAAGTAAATTGTTAAATCCATTACAGATAAAAAGGTTTTTACCTTTACTTGAAACAGAAGAAAAAGATTTATTAAATGGACAATTTTCCAATACCATAAACATTCTAATTGCTGATCAAGGTAATCAAACTTATCATGCTTTAAATTTAATCAATGTTAACTACAGCAAAAAATTAGTTAGTAAACAACGACGTGAAAAACGATATTTAAAAGAATGTCCGCGTTGTTTACAATTTTATTCCAATAAAACTAATAGAAAAAGACATGAAAATACCTGTGAAGGTTTTTATGATAATAAATGTTTTTTATATAGTCAGAAAAGAACTTTTTATAAACCACGTACAAAGTTTATGATCCAAAGTAGAAGGCAATTTCCTTTTTTTATCACTTTTGATTGTGAAACATTAAATATACCATTTACAGGAGAAAAAGAAGAAAAACAAAAAACATTGTCCCATTTAACCTATTTTTGTCATACGGTTTCATTAAATATTGTTTCTGATCATTTAGCTAAAAAATTGTTTGGATTAGACGTTCAAGAAAATGTTATAAAACAATTGGTTTTTTATTATGAAAACAACGATGAAAGTTTAAAAAAATATATCATTGATTTGTTACCCATTTCTATTCAAAATTGTAAAAATATTATAGCCTATGAATATCGACAAAAATTATGGAGAGAGATGAATCAATGTGAAAACCTGAAGGCAAAAGAAAATTTAAAAAGTGACTTGATAGTGTATGATTTGCTGATATTAGCAGCAGTAGTTAAAAATTATTGTACTCAGGTATTATTAAAAGAAAGTTCATCTTTAAATATATCGATAGAAGATTATGACAAGTTATGGCAACAAGATGAAATTATTTGTACTATATGTAAAAAAAAATGTAATAAATTAAAAATGGAAAATGTTAAAAATCGTTTTTGTGAAATTGAAATAGAAAAGTCATTCAATCAAAAAGAAATAGATCATGTGAATTACAGTCATGATAGTTTAGCAGATTTGTTATACGAGTGGTTAAGCGAAGTTAATTTGTTTGCTTTACCTAATCCAATTCAAACTTTAATTCAAACTGAAAATGCATCAAAGATCAAACAACGTTTGTTGTTTTTATCGCAAACTTTTTATTTAATAAAAAAATGGATTTTGCTGATTGAAACATACGGAGAAGATTATAGTTGGCAAAATGGTTACTTGTGTAAAATCATCAATATGAATATGGATGAAGTCATGAACATGATACGATGGTTAGGTAAAATATTTTTAACACAACGCAGGTATGATATTTTATTTGAGGAAGATATGACTTTTCAATTTGATAATATAGATATGGATTTGTTTTTGTTAGAAGATAGTCGATTTTTATTCAAAACATTTTTGGAAATTTTTCGTGTGATGAAAACTTTAATAAATTCACAATATATAAATTTAAGTGAGAATGGAAAAGTAAACGATATACAGTTGTTTTCATTACTTTCTGACATTGATGAAACACAGGTAAAATTATGGCACCAAGTATTGACTGTCAGTTTAAAATCTAATCATGCTGACAGTGAAAACGTTCATTATTATGATCAACATTTATATGAAAAAGAATTTCAAAAAGATTTACAGAATATCTTAAAATCGGTACTGTATCATTTTGAGAATTATTTAGTAGTAGATCATGATCATTATACGGGAGAAGTTTTAGGTCTAGCTCACAATCTATGTAACGTGTCGTACGGTAAAGTTTCTTCTCACAATATTTTAAATATATACGCTCACAATTCCGTATTTGATAACGCCGTCATGATCATCAACAGTTTACATAAAACTTTAGATTTTCCTTTACATGATTTAGATAATAGTAACAGTAGCGATTATGAAAATTTAATGAAATATTTCAGTTTTGATAATTGTTTTTTTATAGCGCAAAATAGCGCTAAAATTCGTATTGTAGATTTTTACAACAAAGTTAGAATTGTGGATTCCTATCGTTTGATGAACATGTCTCTGAATGAAGCTACATCCATGTTAACCTCAAAGTGTAAAAATGATTTAATTACATCAGCTGTAAGTTATTTTTATCAATATGGTTTTTTGGATTACAAATCCATGACTCATTTATTGCAAAATGAATCCTTAAAATCTTGTTTGACTAAAAAATTAATTTTTCCGTATTCACAATTGGAATTAGATTTATTAGAAAAAGAATACGAGTCAATACCACCCATTGAATTATTTGCTAAAAATGATTTATCTAAAAGTGCTAGTTTGGAAGAAGAAATTGATAAAATTAAAACAGATTATGAAAACGTAAAATTGATTTGGAATCTTTTTAAAATTAAAAAATTAAAAACGTTATTAAAAATTTATGTGGTGATAGATTCGTTAAGTTTAGGAATGGCTTTGATTGATTTTGATAATAAAACGTTTGTACAAACAGGTTTTCATATATTATCCGCTGTCAGTATATTTAGTTTTGCTAGTCATTTTAACAATTGGATGAGCGGAATAAACGTGCAATATCCTCCAACTCACGAACATCACCAATTGATTGAAAAATGCGTTCGAGGTGGAATGTCGACCAACGGTTCGTTCAAGTTGGGAATAAATACAGAATATTACAAAGATTATTTGAAGCTAAACTATATCAGAAATGATTTTGACGCTTTAATGTTTTTTGCTGACGAAAATCAACAATATGGTGGAGCTCAAACTGGACCTTTAATATGTCAAATGAATTATAATTTGGATTATAATACCAAAGACTTTATTGAAGTTTTAAACAAGTATTATACTCCACTTCACCGTTTAGAACAATTTTCCACAGACACTTTTGTACATTGTAAATTATCCATGAAAAAAGAGTATCAAGATAAGTGTCACGGATTTTCACCTATGGTTCAAAGAGGTCATATACCTTTATATCAATACAGTCCATACGAAATTTTAAAGTTGAGAAAAAAAATTAAACAACGGACAATATACGATTGAAGAAGATAAATCAGTAAAATTGTTGATGAAAGTGGATAGTCACGTGACTGTGGAAACGTTGGATTATTTAAAATGGTTAGTAGAAGAAAGAGGAGTTGTGATTGAAGAAATATATTCAGTTATGCCTGTGTATCGATATCCTTTAAGTGCTAAAAGTATACATTTTTATATGAAAATGAGAGCTGAAGCACTAAAAATAGGAGATTTGATAACTGCCGCTTTGTGTAAATTTATAGTCAATGGACAATATGGATTTCACACTAGAAAACCTGAAAAAAATATCAACATTAAAATATATGTTCATGTACAAGAAAAACTGAGACAATGTATCAAAAATCTAAACGAATTGTATGAAACAATGATATCGGAAGGAGTTTCACCTGATCAATTTAAACAGTATTTACCTCAAAGTTTTCAAAAGTTTTTTTTCATTAATGGACAATTTATGACTTATAATCCTGAAGAAATATATTTGGATGTTAATAATCAAAAAATTTCAACTGAAGAAAATCCATCTTTAACTTATGATCGTTTTTTTCAAGATTTTTTAGCTACCAAAATGAAAAACCTTACCACCAAATCTGTGGTTTGTAGTTTAGAAGGTGAAAACGTAGACGTTTTATATTTATTAGTAGAGGATGTCGAAATAAATTTAAAAAAAGCAGTCATTACTCTAGTGGAAGAAAAATCTAAAAAAATAAATTTGAGCTTACGAATGATTGCTGCCAAAATATTGAGTAACGCTAAACTGAACATTAGTCGATTTGTCTTTGATTTACAAAACATGTGTGAAAAATATTAAGCTAGTGCTCATTTAATGGTGACTGATACAGATTCTGCTTGTTTTATGGTTATGAAGGAAAAAAGTGACATTTTAAATTTTAATCACGAATTTCAACAGTGGATAAATAATGATCCACAGTTTAAAAAATGGATGGATTTTTCAAATTATCCTAAAGATCATTATAATTACAATAACGATTATGCTAAAGCACCACATCATTTTCAAGATGAAGTACCACCTAAGGCTGTTATTAATAAAATTATGGCTATGGCACCAGAATGTTATATGGTTGATGTGGATAAGGAAGGTAAATTGAGTACTAAAAAAAGATTCAAAGGTGTACCTTTATATAACATCAAAATAAACAATTATGTGAACGGATTAGATTGTTATCCAAGCACCAACTATATCATGAAACAACAATGGAAAAATATGATTCCGAAAAAAGACCAACAGGTATTACAAAATCGTATGGGAATTAAAAGAAGCGGTGAACGTTTTGATATCACTATCAAAGAATGTAAATTACAACTTTTTAAAAAACCAAACCAAAAGTTATATCCTTTTGATTGTGGAGTAATGGCTGAAATTAGAGGACATCATGTTTTGAAACCAATAGAAGAGTTAAATAAAACCGTTTTACCTAATAAAAATACATTTTGTAGTAATGAACACATTTTTAATTTATTACGTTTAGAACAAGAAATTATTGAAAATAATCCCTACTTGAAAAGAAATAGACATTTCATTGACAATACTATTTTACCTTTTTATAAATTATTAAAAAATTCATTTAATGATATTCAAAATAACTGCGAAATAGAAGTTACGAGTGATGAAACCATGTTAAATAATGAATGTAGTATGAGCGATGTTTTGTTGTAAACTCTTTATGATGTAGATAAAACTGTTTTTGTTGTAATACTATTTATGTTGTAGGTGAAAAATAAAAAATTATTTAAAAATCATGGAAAATATAAATGTGGTAGAACAGCTCATCGTGGAAATTAAAAACGAAGTGATGAAAACTGTGGAGGACAGAGACGAAGATAGAGAAATAACCGACGATGAGGAAGATGAAAATTCATTGATTTATAAGTTAGATACTGTATTGAAAAACGTCAAAAAAATTGAGAAAGAATATTTGGTAATGAGAAAACATGCTCAAGATTTTATGTATATGATGAGAGGAAATATTGAATCGTTCGATAAAATGAAAAGAAAGCATCATTTGATGAAAGAGAGATATCACGAGTTGTTTTTGACTAAGTTGAATAAATTTAAATATAGTATGTGTTACGAATGTAACACATACTATATTTCATACTATCAAAGAGATTATGACGCTGCTGTTTTAGAAAATAGTTTCAATGTAGGTGAAATCATGATGCGAATAGTAGTCCAAGCTTTTTTTTCAGCTGGTCAGTTGCCACTATTATCAGAAGATGACTCTAAAAAAATATGGGTAGACACTGTAGCAGTTATTAATAATACTCCAACGCAAACAAAAATATTTGAAATTTTAGATTTTAATTATGACATAGACGAAGATTATCTTCGATTAAAATCAAATTTGGAACTTTTTATGATTTTAAAAACAATTTATAGCGGAAACATTAACCATTTACAAAACATTTTTAATAATTATCAAGCTATATTTCTTTTTGAATCAACAGAAAAGGATGTTCACTATTTTATTCAAAATTTATTTAAGGGAAACTCTTATCCTGACGGATACAAAGTTCCAAAACCAAACGTTATAAAAACTAGAAAAAGAGCTAATGAAGTGTTAACACCGACTAAATTAATAAATTTAATAGACACTCCAGAAATGAAACAAGAAGATATCAAACAAGAATTGGATTCGACTTTTGATTTGAATGAATTTACAAGAATAAGCAATGACAGTAACAAAAACAACAATGGCGATAAATCTATATCGACAGATTCTATTAATCAACCTAGCACTTCATTTAAACCTTTAAATTTGACCAATTCACTTTTAGGAAATTTAGTTCAAGCTAGTACACCTAAAAAAAAGAAAAAGAAAAATAAACGAAAAAAATGAATAACTTAAAAAACGATATTGATGTTCTAATTGAAAAATATTCTCAAAATGAAAAAAGTGTTTTATTTGGTGTTAAATCCAAATCTAAAATTTTTAAACTTATTTCTTTATTTCATAACAAAAGAAAAAATAATGAAGATAAAAATTTATGGTCGCAATTGGAATTTATCAATAAAAGTTTAAATTATCCTAGTATTAAACAGATGATAAAAGAATGGAGTCAAACTATAGACGATAAAGTATCGTCATCTAGTGCTGACGTTTTAGATAAAAAACAAGCTCCTAGAAAACCTTACTCTTACGAGACACATCGAACGCGATATACAGATCCAAAAACTTATTTTCAAGCCGATATTGCCGATATGCGATCTTTTAATAAAGATCATATGAAATATAGACCTAAATATTGTTTAGTTTTAGTCGACGGTGTAAGCGGAAAAATTTATTTAACAGCTATGAAATTAAAAAACGAAAAATCGACATTAAATGCTTTTGATATTTTATTTAATGCGATCGAGAGAGATAAAAACAATCCAATTTATCTTCAAACAGACGGAGGAGGTGAACTTTTTAATAAAGCTTTTAAAATGTGGTGTAGAGACAACAACATTGTTCATTATAAATCTAAAAATTACGGAAAAGCTTATTTAGCTGAAAGTGTCATCGGTCGACTGAAAATGTACCTTCGGAAATGGCAACAAAATAATAACAAATTAAACGAAAAAAATTGGGATTATTATTTATCAGAAATTGAAACCTTTTTTAACGAAAAAATAAAACAAAACGGTTTAAATGCTAACGATTTAGATGGTGACACAATGGACGCTGAAGCTTTAAGAATGTTGGATAGATATTCTTTTTCAGCTAAAAGAAAAAATAATTTTAACAGTAATAACATTTATCGAATTGAAAAAGAAAGTAAAAATTATAAATTAAAACCGTATAAACCCTTAAAAGTAGGCATGAATTGTTATTTACGACGATTTAAACCAGTAGCTTCAGAGTTGTTCAGTAAGTCTTCCACCCGACAATTACCCTATTGGGATACGGATAAAAAAGTGACCATTATAAAAATAAAAAAACGAAAAAACATTATAGCAAACGATTATGCGCCTATTTTCAAATATTTAATTAAAGACGGTCAAGAAAATATTTGGGTACGTCGAGAAGATTTATCACCTTTAAACGAAAAAGAGTCAAACGTTTATTATCAAAACCCTGTTCATTATAAAACTCATTTTTTATCGAAAATAGAAACATGAACAACGAATTGTTTTTAGATGATATTTTAACGGATAAATTTTTTCAATATGTTTATTTTTATCCTGAAATTAAGGCCAATGGAAACGAGAATCAATTAAATAATAACATTTTTAATTTATTCTCGTTACCCTTAGTTTCCAAAAACGGGGAAGCTGTTAAATTTCAACCTAATTCAGTGATTCATTTAGCTTCTATGGATGTACCTACCAACATGGTGTCTTTAACTCCTAAACCGCAAACTATTGTAGATACTATTCAACAATTTAATTATGGTAATATCTATAATAACAATTACGACCCTTATATATTATCGCAATTTATTGAATTTAATTTAATAACAGAATCGGTGGTATTGGATTCTAGAACTGAAACACTCTACAATAATTTATGGACTGAAAACGGGTTGGAAACTTTTGAAATATTGCAAGATCTAAATAACAATTCAGGAAAATTAACTTCTACTCTCAACGGATTGTCTTTTTTTAATAATGATTTTTTGTTTGGAAATTATGGTATGTTAACTAAAAAAGTACGCATTTTAAACAAAACGACCAACAATTACCTCACCTATGGAGATATTGTTCAAACGTTATCAAAAGGTGATGTTAAAAATGAAAAATTGCTTCCTTTGTTTAAACTTTCCATGGATTCGTTGTTTCATCAACAAAATAAATACGTCTATTCGCAAATATTTAATAATAATGTCAACAACGAATTGTTTGACTTGAATTTTGTTTCCAATCAACAAAATTCATTTTTAAATAAAATACAATTGGATATAAAAAATAATGTGGATAACTGGGCTTGGTTTTTTAAATCAGACGATTTAAACCGAAAATATGTTTTACCTCAATTCAATATAAGCGTAACAAACGATCTAAGCGAATCGACCGTCAGTCATTTTGGATTTTTTCCTAATATTGATTTATTTAGTACTGCCTTAAAACATAGTGTTTATGATTTTACACCGCTTATCCATTTTACGTATAATAATAACGATAGCTTATACAATAATTTACATGAATGGGGAAGGGTAACGTATCAAACCAAGAATAATTTAAATCAATGGATTACAAACAGTGTATCAACCATCACTAATACACCTTTTCTTATTTTTGTTAAACACAACAATAATCCTACGGACAGTAATATATTAGATGTCATTGATCCGGATCGAAATATCAATTTAAAAGCTTCTAGAAAATTTCCAATGTTGGTGATAAAAATAGAACCTGAAACTATATCTAGTGAAGGTGAAGTCCTCACCGTAAACGTGAAAATATTTTTGCAAAATTATTTGGGTACTGATAATTGGGTTGATAACATCAAAAGACAAACATTTTTACCGTGGCAATTGGTTCATTTTATGAAAAAAGTGTTTTTTAATCAACAAACAAAAATGTTTATTCAAATGCAAAATTTGACGAATCCAACATTATCCATTGGTTATGATATCGCTCCTAAAACAATTTTAGACGACAATAATCTTAAAAATTTGGAATTATTCTTGTGTTCTATCTAGGAATCTTGTTTTGGAGCCAACAATGTGACAGATTTTTTATTAACGTCTACATGGATAGAAAACAAAATTAATATATTATTTACATATCTACAAGAACTGTTGTTTGTTTATTTAAAAAATAAATATTCTTTTACAGACACTCAAACCTTCAATTTTTTAAATAACACCAAATTTTTAAAACCTATAAGTCCAAGTATGTTTCCATATTTTAGACCGCAAGATTTTTTGTTTGGATTACATCAAATGACTTTACCTATCCCAAACACCGGATGGAATGGATATAGTTATGAATTTTCATTAAACGGTTTAAATATTACCACTCTACCACTACCTTGGTTTAAACAAAAAGAAATTATGTTTCCTACCTATCAACTTCAAATACCAAGAGTAATAAATCAAGCCATGTCATCTGATAATAGTTCCAGTTATATCAATAACAATTCTCCCAAACGTATTTTTGTTACGGAAAATTTAAATCATATTTACAGTTTAACAGATGAGATATTGATTCCTTTACCTAATATGTTAATCGGTGAAATTCCGTTATTATCAGCTGAATACTCTATCTCATTTCAATATAAAATATTAGCTAACAATCCAATGTATAGTACTATTTTTTCATTAACATCAAATGATTCTACTATTTTATCTTTATACTTACCCAATAACACTACAAATTTTTACCTGTTAACTCCAGATATAGACAGTAATATGTTTAATGTATCGTTGAATACCTGGTATACGTTTACATTAAGTAGACAATTTAATTGGTCTGATAATCAATATTACGTTACAGCTTCCATCGAAAGTAAAGGTAATGTATATAGAAGAAGTTTAAACAATACCACTTATTCCAACATAAAAATATATTTGGGATTAAATTCATCATTGAATCAATATATTCATTTAAAAAATGTTTCATTTTTATCTAATGCTAGACAAAATTTATGTCGTTTTAATTCTATAGAAAACAAAATTTTTTCACCTAAAAATGTAAATATATTATGTAACAATAATAATCTCATTGGAACTTTACCCATATTTAGCGACGAATTTTTTATATATTTTGAATTTATGGTTACACGACAACATAGTAATTATATAAACCTATGTCATTTTACTACTGGACCGGACTCGATGAGAATACCTGGTGTGTGGTTAAACCCAAATAGCAATAGTTTATATTTTGTTGATTTATATTGGACCTAAATATTAATTTTAACCAATATTATACTTTTTATTACGAAAAAGTAAAAAGTAGTACAAATTATACCGTCAATATTAATGTTGCTGGATATACAGCTACTCGCGCAACAACACATACATCTGTTTTTGCAAACTTGAAATGTTATTTAGGTGATCCATGGCATGATAATAATGGAATTTATATAAAAAATGTGGTTATATACGGTTCGTCTCAACAAAAATTTAAACATATTACCAACACACCTGTTGATGTTTATAAAGATATTAACGTTGCTAATACTTACAAATCTATGTTTAAATTACCGTTTTTTGGAATAGAAAAAAATCAATATCATGAAAATGTACAACTTTTTTATTATCAAAAACAAAATTATTTTTTTCCATCGATAGATGTTATAAATACCAATGTCAATAATAACCTGTATAACGCAGTTATTAGCCCACCTTCTTTTGGAGGGTTAGTCTACGATTTATACGATCATAATTTTGCTCATATTTACAACGATCAAATAAAACCTACCTACTCAAACGAAAAAACCGTATCGCTTTATACTACCGCCTACATACCTAAAAAAACGGAGAATTATACAGATTTATATTATACGTGGAAAAATCAATATAAAGGAATATTAACCAAAAATGACATATCAAAATTAACTTTTGAATGTAAGAACTTTCAAAACGATTACTTTTATCAAGTGGACAATAATAATAAAATTATTACTAATTGGGATAGTAGTTTACCTTTAAGAAACGTTTTACTCTATATTTACGAACCTATGGAAAAATTTAATGGAAATTATACCGTTTTATATTTGTATCGCAATGAA
Source organism: Hydra viridissima (assembly GCA_014706445.1). Lineage (NCBI taxonomy): Eukaryota > Metazoa > Cnidaria > Hydrozoa > Anthoathecata > Hydridae > Hydra > Hydra viridissima. The sequence goes on from QPEY01000188.1 coordinate 260,540, forward strand.
AAATATTTAACAACTGAAATAAACCCTTTTACCTTATCAATGAAATATGACATTGTTAGCGAAATAAAATCTTTAGGTAATAAAAATAATAAATACAGGAAAAAATTGGTAGGTGTAGTCACTGAAATTCAAAATTTAAATGTGAACGCTTTAAATTATGGATCAAATACAGATAGGTATATACTCGTTAAGTTTGAACAAGCTCAAAAATGTGATGTAGTCATTAATAATAAATTTGAAGATGGTATAGTATGTATTTTTAACGTTCAAGAATACATGACCGGAAATCAAAGCGTTATAAACGTAGATTTATTAAAAGATTTCAAACCTAATTTTGATGGAAAATTAAGATATTTTGAATTTAATGACATTGAAGATTTGAGCAATTTTAAGTGTTCGTTTTTTAATTCAAAAATGGAGTTATTAACTTTTAGTTCTACAGATGTCAATTATTTTAACCCTACGTTTAAAATTCATTTTATAGTTTCTTGAGGTGCATAAAATATATAAATAAACTATTTATTTTTAAGAGATATAAAACATTTATATTTTATTTGAATGTCAATAAATTAGTTTATAACTAAAATGAAAGGAAGAAACATGTTTGCGAGATATAACTTAAACAGAGTCGATAAAAACACGACCGCTATTAACTCTTATGATAAATTGGAACAACAGCAAACGCATTTAAAAAAAGCGTTACAAAATGTGGCTGAAAATTTAAATCATTACACTACTAAAAAAGAATATGAACATCTACAACAACAATAGAACAAACTTTTTGAAGATAAGATGAAACAATTGGACGAATATAAAAATTTATACGTACAGAAAAAAAATTATAAAAAAATAGATAAAAGAAAACCAAAAGACAGTGATACAAGTAGTGATGAAAGTAGTGGAAATGAAGAAAAAATGCTACCTNCTAGAAATTTATTAAAAAGATTAAAGAAAATACGTTTTAAAATATTATAAAATTTTAAAATGTTGTATTGCTGACGGCCCACCGGGAAATGTCCCGGTGGCCTAATCCGCCCCTGAACATGAGATGATTGAATAATATCACTAAGCTCAGTACTAGGTCTAATTCTTGGTCTGTCATTCTAATTCAAAAATAGTACTTTATAAAAAATTTGTATTTTATCATTTAACTTAAATAAGTTTTAAGTCATTTACTTGAGAAACTTTACTTATCCAGTTTGAAAGATAAGTGTTTATTCCCTTTTCCAGCAAAAAGATGTTTCTTCTACAATTTGAACAAATTACATCCGGACAGACAAGGAGTATATTTGGCCTGAGTATAATTCTGCATTTTACTCAGACCAAATATACTCCTTGATTTTATTTGCTACAGATGGTCGTACTTTTACTGAAGATTTTGAATATTTATCTTTTTTTTCCAAACAAACTGCACAAACAGACTGTTTTAAATCACCCATCTTTACCATATGATGTTTTTTACTTAAATCATTTCAAAACTATTAAAGAAAAAGAAGCCAAAATGGCGCATTGCATTATTTTTGAGGCTTAATTTTTAGGTTTTTCTAATTTTTGAAACTTAAAATACTAACTCTTCAGATTGACTTTAGATTTGTTCTGCACTTGAAAAAGACTTACACAAACTGCATTTACTTTTTTAAAAAATAAAATTAGAGGTGGGGAGAAGTTGAACCTGGCGGTCTTTATGGCTCACAGTGTTTTCTTGTTGTATTTTACTTGTTAAACTTTACTTTCTAAACTTTACTATTTTTATAATTTAATAATTTTTGGCAAATTTAGTGGTTTTCAAAGCTATAATATATGTATTAATTTATGGCTTGGTAAGAAAAATTTGTTTTCATCGGAAGTTGGTCAATTTGCTATCATTATTATATGTATTATATTTTATAAATATATATGTATTTATTTAAGCGTTTTTTTTTCTAATTTTATTTAAATTTAAATAACTAGGAAAAAAAAATTTTTTTAAATTGTGCAGGCTAACTTAAAAATGACCATCCTGCCAGCGCTTTTTCAGGCGCTGGCAGTAAAGTTCAAATGGAAAAGACAGCCCACCCCTCTTTGTATAAACCACCAAAGAGTACGTGTTTATTGTCAAATCAAATTCACTCCTATTTCTATAAAGTCACATCAATCTTTCTGTTAATTTGCAAATAATAAATTTTTGTAAATATAATCTTGTAATATAATAATTAGAGATATCAAACAAACAAAATCAACAAAAACAGCAACTTAGCAATTATATTGAAACGCTGTTAAAAACATAGCTTAGGTGCGATTATTTTAAAATCTTTCTTGATATATATATTATTTATACATACATACCCCAGCTAACACAACGTTACGATAAGCATTGGCCCAACGTTTGGCCAATGCTTATCGTAACGTTGCCCCACCGTTGGCAACCAACGTTGGGCCAATTCCGTGATGACCGCCGGGCATGCATTGGCCCACTGACATTGGCTCGACGCTGTTTAGCCAGCATATATCCGATTATATATTTTATTAGGGCCAATGAATTACAAACGCTTTTTGTACTTAGTACATAGTTAGTTCCGCCAGTGTTAAAATAAAATTACTTTTATTTGTTATTATTTAATGTATTATAAAACCTATTTAAGTTGCAATCGACATTTGATTAGAGCCATTTAAATTGCTTCAATCAAATGCAAACCGACTTGATCGAAATACCTTTTGAATGGTATCACGATCAAGCGTGGATGAATTCATTTAAGGTAAATTACTTTAAGGTATCAAAATGCCTTTTCAAGGTAGAGAATAAAAAATATGTAATAAAATGATACGTATATTAGATAATATAAACTGTTGTACATTAATTATCGTCGTCATCTGCATCACCCTCTTTTTCCTGAAGTTGTGAATGGGATGCTGAAACAATCCTCAAACGTTTGTTTGTTGAACTGTCAAGACTACGACGTTTGCGCCCTCCTGATCCGTCTGACTTTTTGCGATCGCACGAATTACGAAGCCACGACTTCACGTATTCGTTTACTTCCATTTTCGTAGCATTTTTTGTGTATGGATTATGCTGAACTGCACCTAACCATAAAAAAAAAATTAAACATTTAATATAATGTACACAGCAGCCCTAAAAAAAAAATAGATGAAAATTGGTTTGAAAGTAATTAAAATGTCGTTGGTTGTGCAATCATTAAAAAAAAAACAAAAAAAAAAACGAATGAATTTTTCATGGTAAATTTCATGGTATTCTATTTTCTATTATCTATTATTCATAGAGCATACTCGTGTTAACTAAAAGTTAAAACCTTATGTGAGGTCTAATACGTTATGGTTTAAATCTTCGTAACTTAACAAAGTTTACATGTTTCATTACATGTACTGTAGATTTAATGAAATATGCATAAGTAAATTTTGCTAGTTATAACTAAATGGCCATACACAACATAATTAACAACATTTATTGATCACCAACCGTGAATTGCAGATAATATTTTCATGGTTTTGATTCCTTGCTTTTGCCCACCTCGACCTTCAAAGTTTATTTGTTGAGCCACTTCTGTAGCCATCAATTCAAAGAGCACATTTCTCACTGTTTCTGCAACAGTTCGTCCACCGATCTGACCAAGATGCATAATCTGGAAAGTTTTATATTTTTTATAATAGACCCATTAAAACCAAATAAAAATCTGCAATAAAAATATTATCTAAATTAATTATACCAATGCATCCAATGAAGATTTTTCTAGGAGAACCTGCTCAAGATGTTCTAATTGCACAATGGAATGCAATGGCAATGATATATTGTCAGGTAATGCAACAGCAACCTCTGATGAGCCAACAACCTTCAGTATCATTTTCTGCTGCATAAGACATGTATCTAATTTTTGTTCAATCTTTGTGAGACGAGCAAAAATTGAATGAAGTAAGGTTGGAAGATCGCCTGAAAAAGATTACATTTAAAATGAACAAAGTCGTTTAAGTTGTTAAATATCTTTACTAAATCATATCCTACACAGTAAACACTGAATTCAATAAGACAAACACTGAGTGACAGCAAAATAACATTACCAATGCTTTTAAATGCTGAAAACAGCCCACTGCGCAGTATAAATTAAATACCTTGGTTATTGCCAGTTTCCGATTGCAATGATGTGTTCACTTTGATGAATGGTGTATGATCAGTTTCCTCTTCTTGAAAGCACATAATGAATTCACAAAAACATTTCACAACAAGTAAAACATTTTGCATTATATTATTTACAACCTAAAAGTATATAAAAATAAAATTAATTTACCTTGCAACATTGATAAATCAGGTGTCATTCTCGGCATAAGCAAGTTTATATGACTTTGGTCACTCACAGTACTAACTAAAAGTACATTAAACATTAAAAAGTTGTAAAAAAAAGTAACAAAAAATAGTATTTTTATCTTGTAATATCTTGAAGAGGTATTTTCTGTCATAATAAATCAACTGTTTGTTGCAGTTCCTATGTTGGAGCTGATCTATAGATTATATAAAGATAAATTTTTAAGCCTAAACAGCTGTCTTATTAATAGTAATTTTATTTATGTATATAAATCTTAACTATATTTGACTGTTTAGAGCCATTAGAATTACATAGAAATAAACTAGGCAAGTGAATTGTAAACAAAAAAGAACAGAAATTTTACTAAATATACATACCTGATTCCAGTAATCCTAACTTTTCTTGTTTCTTTTTGTCGGTTATATTTTGTATGCTAGAAATCTTGGTGTCTTGGGTCATGCTCTTGCCTGATTTGTTTCCTAAAACAAATATAGATCGATTAAAACAATTAATCCTCAAGTTGTCAACAATGCATGATACAAAATCACAACAGATAATACAATTTCTTAACTATGCTAATACCACTCTCCCATGAATGTTTTCTAAAATACCTTTAGGAAAAGTAGGAATTAAGGGCAATCTTCGCTCATCATATTGCTCTTGAAGCTGTTGTTCCATCTCTGTTAGATACTCAAGGTTTTCAACATCAGAATTTTGCTGTCTCTTTGCTTTTTGCTTTCGACTTTTTTTCTCTTTATCCGAATCCAAGTTTGACTGACACTGCAGATTTTGTGTGTTTTCGAGCTGCTTCTAGAGTGCCTAAACAGTAAAAAAATGTTTTATCACTTCTAAATAAAAAACTGTGAAATAATAAAAGAAAAGTCACTTTTTTACTGGCTGTCAGTAATAGATGATCAGTTCGTTAATTGGACAGTGTAATAAATTAAAAAACTTAATTTATTTTATAAGTTCCTGGTGGTAATTTATTTTATAAGTTCCTGGTGACTGAAGTGTATTGATATACCGTATATATTTAGAATATACAGTATATCAATTATTTTATTCATTTTTGTTTTCAACTATAATTATTTATATAGTTTTATTTGATTATTACCATATTTATGGAGTACTCGCAAACGACAAAGTTTCCACATTCCAACAACTGGTTCTGTTGCATTTTTGATTGCACTTTTGATTTGTCCTGTTGACCTAAAAGGTGGCCAATATCCAAATTTGTTTCCATCCTGCAGCCAAGATATGGGAATTGCTTCCACAGAATTATCTTGTTCATCTTCAAAATGAACAACCACATATTCCGACATTATAATAAAAGTTATTAAAGTTCTAAAAACACATTTTCATATAGAAATTTAAACATTTACAAACAATAAATTTATTGACTTATGTGATTTCGATCAAATTCTAGCAAGCAAACATTTCATGACATTAGAATAATAGGGTTCCATCTCTTTTTTGTAATGTTGAGAGAATTTAACATAACTTGTTATGACAAGTCACTTAAATTTTTAAAATTGATTAATAAAATTTGTTAATTTGATTGCATAAATCCTTTTTATTTATCATTTCTTAAGTAAAACGGATGGCTATATAATCAAATATTATTAATAATATTATTATACTATTCTTATACTATTATTTATATAAGTATTAAATTTGCTTGTTTTTGTTAATTCAAACTTTATTTTAAAAAAAGTACCCCATTATTATAACATCACGATTTGTAGAAGACTAAATTTTCATATCATTGAGAAATCGCAAACTTTAACTAATGTTTTTAAATGTTTTTGATCACAAGCTTTACTTTAAACTTTAAAACAAATTTTAAAACAAAACAAAAACGGAATAAAATAAGACAAAAAGTTTATAAAATTCTTTTAAAATTTTATTTACAATCAATTGGAAAAACCACAAACTCATTGTTAGTAACTGTTGGGAGACAAAGACACTTTTTAGCAATATCATTTGCTGGCAAAGTAATTAGAGAAGACAGTTTATTCGTAACTCTATATATTCCAAGTTCACTTGAGTTCAATGGATAATCAAAAAATTCTGACAACTGCAAATATTTTTGACAAATTACAAATATAGTACCATTTTGATTATGTTTTTCAATATGCAGAAATCACCACAATTAGTAAGAAAATGATTATTGGAATTATTTTTTGACGACAAAGATAGACAATACTTTCCTATGTTTAATTTACTATACTGTTCAACATCTGAAAACGTTAACAAAGGACCACGGCAATGATTACTGCTAGGTACAAGAAGAGGTAAACTGTTTGATCTAATGAATTTTGCATCTTTTTTATATGCGTAAAGTTTTTCAGTGAGCCGTCCACAAATTTTTTGCAAAATATTTTGTGGTTTTCTAACAAATTTTTTTTAACACCAAGTTGATTTTCATAAGGAAAGCAGCTAAAATCATCTAATGATCCTAACAATTTTACGTCAGCAGATATGTGAACCAGATTGTGTATGTTATAGACCATTGTTTCTTTTCCATATAGCAATTTCATTTCCTCTACAAATCTAATAAGCAGACTATTTGAATAATCACATAAATTAATATCTTGTTGTTTAGTAGATAATATTTTAATAGCAACAAATAAAAGTAAAAAATGTTTATAAAGTTTACTACTTAAAATGCTTTGCAATGCTATAGGACCGGTATATAACAGATTTTGTCTAAATTCTGTAGCTTTCCATCTTAATACTTCAGACAATGATCTTGGTTTGCGGGCAAATTCACTAGGAATAAAGGGAATGAAAGAAATCAATTTTTCTGACAATTCCAGCACTCTTCGTGTCCCCAAACGCACTGCATAAGGACCTACAGGACCTTTCCAGTAAAGCATCAATCGTCTTGTAACACCCAAACAAATCAGATGCATATAGTCGAGAGGAAATCTGGAGACCATTCCAAAACCAAGATCACATAAAGGACTTCGACTACCAGTATGATGTTCTTCATCCTCCATTTTATCAAAAGAACTATCTGTTCTAAGAGGTGCATCTGTTTTAGGGAAAATAACTTTACCTTCACAATACTCTCCTACTTGAGTGCACTTCTCGCACGAGCTATAACCAGAATGACATTTGATGTTCTTCAAAAAAGCTCTTGCAAGTGTGTCACATACAAAAGAATGAATAGAAAAACGGTATAAAATATTGTTAAGACTCAGCCCATTTAACGGCAAGTCTTTTAGCTCCTTCACGAAATCGGAAAGAAATTCATTAAGACTTTTTGGCTTGTTTATCCCACAAAACATGCCTACTACAAACGGAAGTGACGGAAAAAGTAAAATCTTACATAAAATTGGCCATAAAACTAACCCAGAACTTTTGAAGAGTGGCAATCCATCAACATTAAACTGCAGCTCAAGAGAAGTATTATTTATTTGCATTTGGTTTTAAATTATATTTGTTAAACCAGTTACTAAGCCTAAATGACAATACTCCCCACCACTATCAAATAGTTTTACAATAGTATTTCGTGGAGTATTTAAAAGTGTGCGAGGATCCAGAGGCAAGTGAGAAAAATGTGGTTGCAAAATGGTTAATAACGTATGCAAAGATACTTGTGGAATGTTACAACTAACAGCCCAATGTGCCAGCTCTTTATTTAAATTTCTGTCATTATCATCATAATCAGACTCAGAACTGGAAAAATCTTTATAATAAACAAGCATATTTTCTTCAGTGTACATAATCTTGTTTATGTCATCTTCATCATTGTCAATATTGACAGAATCCATTTCCTCAACATAACAATCTCTATCAGATATTACATTTGTTGCAGAAGAATTCGAACTTTTGTCACTATTTGCAAGATTAGAGACATTATCAATGTTAACAATATCAGCTATTTTATCACAATCAGGCATGCCAAGAACATTAGTAATTGCAACATTTCTGTCAAAACCAAATGAGTTTTTAACATTTTTGTCAAAATCCCCAGCATAAATATTGTATTGAGGCTGCTGTAAGTAAAGCTGCATATTGGTTTGCACGCGACGCCTTAATGTCCTTGCAGAGCACTCCAAAGTTTCTTTTCTTTTTCTATTCATATTTGTTCCTAAAATTTCTATTATAATACTATTATAAAAAGCATTTTAAAAAAATACAGAAAAAAATATATATACATATTTATAATATATATAAAATATAGAAAAGATCAAAAAATTTCCATTTACATTTGGTGCTATATCATACATATATAAAATATATATATAATATATGTATATATATATACATATATATATGTGTGTGTATGTATATATATATATATATATATATATATATATATATATATATATATATATATATATATATATATATATATATATATATATATATATATATATATATATATATATATATATATATATATATACAGAGTGTCTGCCAGATCAGGGGAATTCAGGGAAAAGTCAGGGAAATCAGATATCTGCAAAAAATCTAGGATAATCAAGGAAATTAGGTTGAATTTTAAAAAAATCAGGGAGAAATCAGGGAAAATGGCTCTTCATCAAACTTACATAACTTAAATAAGTTGTACATAGTACATGTAATATAAAAGTTTATTTGGCAGATAGTTTTATGAACTTCACTTGCATCAAGCGAATCTTGAATCTTCACTTGCAAAAATGTAAACAATTATACAACCCATATTAAATGTATCAATACTTGATACATTTAGTGTGGGTTGTATTATTGTTTACATTTTTGCAGTTGAAGAGCATTTTTCTAAACGAATCTAGGTCAATTTTTGTGAAGTTGAATTTGGGTAACTTTAAATTAAATCAAGGAAAACAGGTAGAAGATCAGGAAAGTATCAGGGAAAAGTCAGAGAAATCCACCTAAAAATATTGGCAGACATCCCTATGTATTTTGTATATATTGCATATAATATATGCCATATACAATATTGACATAATATATGCAGTATATAAATAAATGGTATATGCAATTGTATATACAATATGACATATACATTTCATATTAAGCATATATAACATTTATAT
>QPEY01000188.1:278007-288072 GCA_014706445.1 Hydra viridissima
CTCAAAGAAGCATCTTCCTGAACCTTTTCTACTATAGCATAATGATTACTGACAGTTCGTAAAATGCAATCTTTTGATGCAAATAATGTTTTCAATCTGGGTTTAGTTATCATACAATAACGACATGGTCTAGAAGATTTAAAACCACATGTAAAACCAACAATCAGATGAGATCCTAAGTTATCTCCAAGAAAGCTACCAAAACATACAGGTTAATGTTTATTCTGTATATATACACCATTTGATTGTAAATCATTAAAGTCATTTATGAATATTTTAAGAATACCTGGAAGGCCAAATTCTGTAATGTGTCTTGCTGAAGACAACAGAACGAGATTGTGATGCTTTAACTGACTTCTATACTTTTTTTGCAAATTTATAATACAATAATAAAGAAAGAATGTCTTGCGTTTTTTTTCTGAGTTTGTTGCCGCAAAGGGTTTGAATTAGATCCAAAATCATCTGAGTATAATATGATTCCTATACTTTCTGGATGGATAGCAAAAGAGGTATTCTGCTGAAGTAACTTTCCATGTACAAAATCATCGCAGATTTTTGGAGGATTTGTTATTGAGTTTGCGTTCTTTATTGCAGATAATTCTAACTGTTCAATCATATTAGCTGAAGACAAATATTGTTTGAGATTTTCTTTGATTAGAACATAAAAGTAGTGTTTTTCTGAACTTGAAAGAAAAACTTTTTCAGGATTTATATAAGAAAATTCATTCTTTAACAGAGATTCATACTTTGATTTAACTGAACATGTTACAATGGATGAACCCATGATCTCATTGAAGTCTTTCATCATGCATAAGTTTGATAAAATATTATTGAAAGTGCAAGTAAATTTCAGCTTAAAGTCACAAAAGAGCTTTTCTTAAGACGGTTATACAACTAAACTTTCTGCTTCCATAATTTGATTTTCAGTTGCATTAATAGTAGTATCTTCATACAAAAGTGGATAACGTATGTTTGTAAATGGTAGATTAGTCAGATTATTTCTATGCTTTCTTGATGAAAATGATGTTAATTAGTTATAACACGAATATTGCTGGTTGCAAACATGGCATTTATATTTTTGCATAGGATGGAAGTGATATATATGGCCACGGAGTTTTCTTTCATTTATGCACTTGAAAAAGCAGAATGGACAGAAGTGCATCGGTAGATCACTAAAAAAATATAAATAGTTAGTTTCTTTAAATGCATATTCTTTTTCTAAAATTATTATAAATTGTTTCTCATCAAGATTTAAATGAACTGCATCTTTTAAAAAAATAACATACATGATAATTAGTACAGCTCATTTTTTGAAATAGTTAAAAATTGAAACGATTAGGAATTTTTTTTATGGTTATCAGACGTAATCCATACCGTTTGAACAGTATGGGTACCCAAACCTAAAATTGCACAAATTATAAATTTCAAAATTAATAAATAAAGGAATGTAAATGCAAAGAAAAATGCTTGTATTAAACTTCAACAGAAATAAAATTTTGTAGTTGATAAAAACAATGGTTTTTGAACTTTTTTTTAAAAAAATTATTTTAAAGTGAATATATTTTCTTTATTATATTGATATTATTTATAGAAAATAACATGTATTGAATAACTTTAATATATATTTAATTTATAATTAAAGTTGTATTGGCTTATACTTTTAAGATAATATCATTTTAAATAATTTCCAATTTAATCACTTTTAAATTACAGAAACATGTTTATAAGTAACCAGCCGGCAAAAAAACGTTTTTAAAACGTTGTAAAAACGTTATTATAAACGTAGCGAAAACGTTATGCATTGGTTGCATAGGTAACACCTAAAAACGTTTTTCAAATGAAATTTGCAAAGTTTTTTTAGCGACGAATCCTCGACGTTATTTAAGGTCGTATTTGGAAATATTTTTTACTTTTATATTTATGAATACGATTTATATATGTATGCATGTATTTTTATGTATGCAAAAATACATACAATGTATTTTTGAAAAAATACATACATACATACATACATGCATGCATGCATGCATGTATGTATGTAAAGAAATGCATGCATGAATTTATGTGTTGCAAGTATTGCATGCATGCATGCATGGATGTATGTACACACACACACAAATTTTCGAGCTTCTTAGACTCTTAAATTGTCTTGTTTTAAAACACGAACGCATTAACTAGGGTGCATTTAGCCACATTAACCAATTAAAATTAAAACTTGCACTTAAGAAAGATTTATTTTGAAAATTAATGCTACGAAAAATACAAGTTATCTTCACAAAATGATTTGGTTTGCTACATCGATTTTTTAGAGTCAGATGATGATGTTGCTCGGTCAGTTTGACATTTAGTCCCACCTGGTCTATACGGAGCATATTTTAGACACCTCTCCATTGCAATACTTATTCGATTTTCGTTAGTCTCTTTAAAAGTGTTTTGAACAGCAGCTGAAAACATATATGAAGTACTTATACTCATCAAAAGATAAACTATTATTTTTAAAAAAAGAGTAAACTCTGTAATTGAAACATAAAACAAAGCCTTTTAAAATTGTTCACAAAGCAAATAGTCACATTCAAAAACAGTGTAAAATAAAAAATACACATAATATTTACTTTGGAAACTTAAGTGATAACAAGCTTCTTTATATGCAAACAAAACATTACTATACCTATAAGAACAGGAAAGACAACCATTTCTTGGAAAGTGATTTTATTCTTTGTTTTTCCTTTAACACACAGCTGGCTCATTACCCAATTACTCATTAATCTTGAAATTATAATTTATCAAACTTAAAAGAATAATGATATGATAGCTAATGTAATAACATTGTACAATAATAAACACAATTACATAGTATCAACTTCCTGAGTTTAATATCCATACCGCTTCATCATTGCAAATACCATTGCATCTGCATCATGACCACCGACATGTGAAAGCTGTTGTAACTATTATATGCAAATACATTTGCATACAAATAAAAACACTTTATTAAAAATAATTTTTATAATTAGTAATGCATAAAAATTACCATTGAAACATCATAAAGTCAACTTAAGCTGCAATCAATAACTAATAAAATAATTATATGTTCAATATTATTACTAAGCACATTAAGTCGAACAGTCTTTTCACTTAAGGTCTTATCAAAGACATAAAATTCCTCTAATTATGGTGATTACACCAAAGTTACTTCCTCAGGATTATTGGATCTTTTTAGAAGTTCTTTTATTTCCATCAACAGGTGTAAAACCTGCTTTTGAAATTCTACATAAATTTACAACATTCAATTAAGTAATCAACAATTTTCAGCATGCCACCCCAGATACCACACTAGCATCGGCGCGAGGTCCGCAGTTAATCGGCTGCTGATGTAAATTTTATGTATTTTTGATAGGCGGCTGCTCATCGGCAGGTTGTAAACAATGACGTAAAAATGACATCGGGGCGAGGTCCGCATTAAATCGGCTGCAGATGTAATTTTTATGTATTTTTGATGGGCGGCTGCTCATCGGCAGGACGTAAACAAAAACGTAAAAATGACATTGACAATTTACCTTGTTATGATGAATAAGCTGACGAATAGCCGATCAGGAGCTGTCCGGAAAAAATACAACTAAGTTATATATGACATGTATAAAATATATTCTATAGTAAGGTATAGCAATAAAGGTATACTTGATAGACTCAATCAAATAAGAAAACAATAACCATGTCATTATAATAAATACTTATAACTATATAATACAATTAATATAGGTTGTTTGTTTTATAAAGTATTGTATGTTTATTGGATTATTATTTACTTTTTTTTTTGTCATTTATATATTACTTTTTAAAACTGTAGACATGGCAAAAAAAGTTTATAGTGTAAACTTTAAGTAAAAAATCACACACACTTATATTTATGTTTAATTCAAAAGTTAGTAAAAATACATTCAAACAAAATATCTAAAAATATCTTAAGTTGATGTATATGTATGTATATGTGTGTGCATATAAATATATATATATATATATATATATATATATATATATATATATATATATATATATATATATATACACATATATATCAAATTGCACTTTTTTTAGATATTTCTTATTATGCATTTTTTGCTTGATTTGTTGCAGGTTTTGCACGCTTTGCATCCCTATAAGAATAAACAAAAATAACACCTCAAACATAAAAAATGCGAATTTTATCGAAGCTTTATTATTATTGCTAAAATAAATCCTCTACATTTATCCCAGGTAACTGTCTCTTGGTATCCTCTCGTCTTTTACGACCTCCACCTCTATCAGATGAAACACGCAGCCATGTTTTTATAGCTGACTCAATTTCAGCGTTTTTGGCTTCCTTCGTCATGGGATTTGCACGTACAGAAACTGTATAATATATAAATATGCTATAAACCCTTTGTGTTTGCAAGGCAGTCGAAATATACTATATCAATACCAGTATCATTTCAAAAAATACAAATCAGCATATGAAACTATAAATGCCACTAAATTACAACTTAAACTGAGGAAAATTTCCACTTTCAATTATTCTAATAGTTTTTATATCAAAACTGCATAAAATACAAACTGCAGCCTAAAGACCATAAATGATTTCCATAAAATGTAATCCTAAAATTAACAAATTTTGTGAAAATGGAAACTTTAGGACTCATTACCATGTTGTTACCATTGTATTTTTACAATAAAGTTGTGATGTAATGGTTTGTATATCTGAAAAGATCTCAAGTCAGTGGTGCGAGCACTCTAAAATAAGTTTTGTTGATTCTATGCTTGCACATGAATTTAGATTTTTATTTGTTGATTTTTAATCAATTTCATTAAAAAAGAACATAAACACTGATAAGCATTTGAATGGAACTATTTGATCACAAGATACTAGTTTTGCAGGACAAGTCACTTGACTACTTGAAAACTAAAGTCTTCTTTCACAAAAACACTCTTTTTCAAACAATGATAGCAAAGTTTTTCAACTAACTCAAATATATACATACGATTATTTACTAATCAAAAACAATGTCCTTAAGCTGCAGGACAGAAAAAGCATGCTTTTTTCCATGGCCCATGAAATTAAAACTGTTTGCCAAATCATCAGTCATGACCATTTTCATTATTCGTCTGACAGTCTCTTTCAAAGTAACACCTTGAAGACCAAGATACTGTGTCTAAACATAATGTATAACTTAAACTTAAAGAAAAAAATAGTTTAAGTTTGTCATTAGAACAAAAAACTCACTATCTGCAACTTGTCCAGCGTTGACTATCGCAATTTCTTTTCAAAATTTTGCACCTGTTCAAATGTTTGTAATGACAAAATTACATTTTCAGGCAATTTGGGATTAACTCTTGCGATCTGTAAATCAAGATGCTTTAAAATAGCATTTTGTTGTTGTGAAATACATTGAATTTGAGCCTTTATGTCATCATTCTGTTTTTTGACTTCCACCAGCAACTTACCTATATCATGTAAATATAATTTGTTTTCCATTTTAAATTAAATCAAATCTAAATTAAAGGTTTGAATACATCTTTTTTGCACTTTTATATGTTTCATTCAGCACTCAATCGTCAACATTTTTAAATTTACTATCTTAATTAAGTAACAGATTTATATATGTTGATAAAACTAGAATGCAAACCTAATCAACATTGGGTGCAATATTTGTATACAAGTTGCATCATTATTTTATTACGTAATGGGATTTATTACACACTTTTTTCTATCAAACTTAATAATTTAAAATAACTTATTTTAATGACATACTAGAAATTGCATGTTCAGTGCGTGGTAGATAATTAGTTGTGGTTTTTAATGGTGTTGCATAACGAAGTGAAATTTCAGGCAAGGTTTGCATCATTCTACTTGATGAATTTTGTGTCTCTTCTTGATTTTAATACAAATCTGATTGGTCTGTTGTCATTACCTTACACAACATAGGAGTTTTATCTTCAATAATTCAATAGGAAATACTTTTTTCAGATATTTGGGGTGGTTGTGGCGGCAGTAGAAGCTTTTTAACACCTGGTTTCTTTTTGGCAAGAGATTTATTAAAAATGTGAAAATCATCATCAGAATGTGAAAATCATCATCATCTTTGAGTTTTTTTTGGACAACAATTTATCAACATTAATGTTTGGACTAGCATTATTCATACATTCATATTCACCATCTATGTAACCATAATCATCATTAGGAAAATCATCAACATTCTTCTTCCTTCGTTTTGCAGAATTTCCCTTTTCAGTGTCGGACGTAGCTGTATCTAACTCAGATGTAATCTCAGCTTTCTTGGATTTTTGTCTTGCAGTTTCATAATCACCTTTAAAAAAAATACAGTATAGTGTCATTTCTATTCATTTCATTTTACAAAAACATTATAAAAACAATAATATTTGTTATGATATTAACAATTAAGATTGTCTACATTATTTAAATTTGGATTTTCAAATACTATTTGTATACCAGAAAAAACAAAGCATCTAAAAAATGTCATATATATTGAAACTGACCATATATATTGAAATTATCATTGCTTTATATTTTGTTTTTATAACGACATTTTTTGCATCATTGTTAAATTTTTGATGAACATTTATCGTAAATTTTTTGCTTAGTGGTGGAGTTGGCCAATCAAGATGATCACTAACCTCTGGGGTGGTTGTGGCTTCATATTTATTGCAAGCCTTACAACTGTCTAAAACAACAAATTTCATATAGACTAAAGTCCCTTGCAGTTTTTTTTTTTATCTTAAATGCTTAAATATTTTTACTTAACTAAAAACAGAAATCTTTTGTTGATAAAACCACAACAGTAAATAAGTTTACTTTTAAGAAGATTTTTAAAATACTATAATAAACACTAAATGTAAATAATATAAGTGATAAAATAATAGCTAGAACAAATACTATGATAACTGTGTAATAGATACACAACTAAGTTAATAATGGCACAATTAAGTTGCGCCTAAACATTTTTAGGAAGGAAAAAAATACCACTATTGTATCTACCAGGCATCTATTACATGCATATTTATAAAGGAATAAATAATGTGGTACTTGTAAAAAGTCACTTGACGAAGAGTGCGACTATCTTTTGGCAAATTTAAATCGTGCTTTCTTAAAATACTGAGCAAACTATCTGCATGCTCTCTGCTACATTGACTATCTACAAGCCAAGTAGCTAACACAGTCTGCAGGTTTTCATTTCTTTTTAGAACATCAATATTGTTTTCAAGCTCAAGCTCATTTTCTTTCCTGTCTGTGTCAATATCAAACTCTAATCTTAAATCAGTTACATCACCGAGGCTTAATGTAGGTGAGTGGTCTTTAATTAACACTTTATGATCACTTTCTGTTTCATTTATAAGCCTTTTCACTTGTTTGCTTATTCTACGAATAAGTCTTTAAATAATTTCGTCGAGACATCAAATGCAAAAAGATAATATACATATACTGCCAACAGGGGATACTTGCAATAAGTGGGGCTTCTGAGAACAACATTCAAAAAATAGTATTAAATAGTTGATTTTCGTAAACATGTATACAGACTTGTTTACATTTCTGTAAACTTATGGCAAAAAAACGTCCATTTATAATTTCATAACCCATTCATAAATTTATAATCTAATTTATAATATTTATAATATAGAAAAGTAAAAAAGCTAAAAAAAAAATAAAATGCATTAATTCTATGAATATATCACGCTTTAAAGCAATCATATATTATAATTGAATCATATATGATTCAATTGAACTGCTGTAATTACAGCAGCTGCTGTAATTTAGTTAAAAACTAAATATGGTTAGTTAACTAACGATGTATCAACGTTTTTAAAACGTTGAATTGTAACGTTAGCGCGCGCAAACTTTACGCAACGTTTCGATAACGTTTTTTGCCGACTGGGTAACGCCAATATTTTAACACTTATAAAAGATATTTCCAAAGAAAAGATTTTGTAATTATTTATATTATTTAAATCTTTTTTATTATTTATATTATTTACAT
The DNA here is from genome assembly GCA_014706445.1 of Hydra viridissima. NCBI lineage: Eukaryota > Metazoa > Cnidaria > Hydrozoa > Anthoathecata > Hydridae > Hydra > Hydra viridissima. The sequence goes on from QPEY01000188.1 coordinate 286,035, forward strand.
TTTTGTTTATATAATTTAATAATATAACTCTTATTATTAAATAAATTCTATTATAAATTTAATGAATATGCGTTGCTATTTTTTCTTTTATTTATTTTCTTTTATTATTAGCAGTGAAAGAAAATTTAAATAGAAAACAATTGTAAAAAAAGATAGAACCCTTAATAAGCTGCCAAGATTCATGTTTTAAAAACACTATAGGCTGCAAAGCTCTCTTGAGCATCTCACTCCTCCCTTTAAATATTCTTTCTTTTTTTTTATATCACTCATTACCATATCATGCTATCATATTTTAAGATGTATATGTGTTTATTAAAGAATTACTTCATTTCTTAAACTTGCAATAACTCAGGAGTAGAAGTGATGGGATCATTGTGCGATTCAGGAGAAGTGTGATCTTGAATGACATGTGGTACAAATTCTTTAAATTGAAATAAAAAGTTAATGTTAATAAATAATACATGTCATTCAACGAAATAAAGAAATGATTATATAGTAACACTCCATTTAATCAAAAGATGGTATATTATCTGAAATATTATTTCAAAAAAGTGATAATAAGAAATATACATTATAGTATATAAACTAGATGAAAACACTTTTTTTTTCCCATTACTAACCCAGATAAAAAAAAACTAACCATCTAAAGAACTAGATAAAATAAGTTGGGGATTAGGTTCCAGTTCGTGCAGCACCTCATCTTCATCAATTTCCGTTTCCACTCGTGTACAAACAATAGTTCCATTTGTATTCAACTTAGAATTAGCTAACACAAAATATTTATAAATTAGAGAACCCTATTTATAAATGTTTTTTTATATTATAACCATAATTTATAAAATAAATATAAATATTTAACTCTATGGTTTTATTACCTATAAGTAATAAAACCATATGATATTTCTTAAACTTATATTTATATTAGTTAATTAAGCAGCTATATAATTTATTATAAGTTATTATAACCATATTATAACGATAGCATGAGTTTGTTATATTAGTAATAGTTGAGTTATATTACCTTATATAAGTATGTCACCTTATATAAGTATACCTTATAACACATAATAACAAAGTGATAATTTTGTTATTAATTTTTGTTATTATGTGTTATAAGTATACCTTATAACACATAATAACAACGTGATAATAATCTTTCTTACTTTGAATTTAATTAAAATTAAAGAGTTTTTTTTTTTTTATTAACTGCCTATTTGACTTTTAGTAAACTATAAATTATTGTGAATTAGTAACTAAACTTTTTATTGATAAGAATTTCCACTCTTTCCCATTAATCAATTTATGCTAGTTTTTTAACAAACTCTTTTTCATATAATATAAATATTTTATATGTACTACAGTGGCATCCTTATCACTATTTTGCTTTTTTTTTTTTATAATTAGCAAAATCTAAATGCAAATCAATTTTTATACAAAATTAACAAAGCAAGTATGTAATTATGTATTAGACAAATGTTAATACATATTTGCTCACTGATTAAAAAATAATGCTATTTTTTGGCATATTTTTAGAATTGTTTTTTATTACATCCTTAACTATTAAAAATTCTTTTTGAATTTCCTAAATGTCCCTTCAATTACTTCCATTCAACTGGAAACTACCGACCCAGCAAACATTAAGCAGGCTGACCGACAACGGACCACTGTCAGCACTTATGCCGTGCCGACGTCGGCCACCCGCTGCGTTGCCGCGTGGGCTTGCACATCGTATTTACATCGGTCCGCTAGCGGAAAGCTGCAGGCGGTTCGGCAGCGGACCTATGGCGGCATCGACAATTTTTGAGCAACGGTCCGTCAGCGGCAAACCGGTGATAAAGCGATAGCGGAATAGCATAGGACCTATAATAAGTTTCCACTAAGATTTGAATGCATTGATATACATATTATTTTTGTATTTTTGTTTGAATAGAACGCACTTATCGTTAGCAAAATTGTGTATATCTTTCAGCGCAATTTTTACTCATAAAAGAATGGCAAATCCTGCCGATGCCTGGAAGGCACATCAAATACCTTTTGA
>QPEY01000189.1:21596-34446 GCA_014706445.1 Hydra viridissima
TAAAAATAACTAAATATAATATTCTAAAATGAGAAAGTTCTGCCTTGATTGAAATTTAATTAGAATTAAAATGTTTAAAGTTAAAAATATTTTTTGTGTGGTCTTTATGTATGTATCTGTATATTTAACTACATTTACAATTAATAAACTAATTTGAAAAATGATTGAATTAAATACGTTTATTTTTATTTCTTTTATGTTTGTCCCTTTCAATGAGACATACTTAATGAATGGGACAAATGTCATGCTCCAAAAAAACTCTCTTTTTTCCAATAGCCAAATGCAAATCCAATTTTTCTGTTTTACTATATCATTGAGCAAGAGTCGGTGGTTATCAAACATATTTAAATATATATATTAAATAATTTTATTTACGTTTAAAAAGCATTTTGCAAAAACTATCCCATTCATTGAGGTTTTCCCCTACATTCAAAGTAGTAGCAAATTGATTACTAATTATTTGTTCTACCCTAGCTAAATTGGTAGAACACATAGAATTATTTCTATAAAAAGAAGCAGTTAGTTGTTTCCATTTTTTTAATAACCCATGGACCATAAAATTTTAACTTCGATAAATAATCTGAAATATTAGTCCCTCCGATCTTGCAAACTTAATCCGAAAAACAATCCGATTTGTTTCATTTTTATGTTGTTTCATTTTTTTATCATTGCAAGGTTTTATCAGAGCGTGCTGAAAGTTAGACTTTTGCTTCTGTAGTTATTGAAAATTTGTATTACTAATATTCTTATTCATTTCTAGGTATAATTATAATACTTTTAATTATAACAAACATAAGTCAAATTACAGGGGTTTCTTGCAGCTGTGTAACAAGAAATCCCTTTAATTTCAATATGTCTTAATATACTGCATATTGTAAAGATGAAAAGGAAAGCCTATGATAATATCGCAACGCTTACATATTATAGAAAACATCATACGTATAACCAAGACGCACAAGGATATCGATAATCAGTAACTCCCTTTTCCTTCTCCATTTTTTAGGTTTTATTCCACGGTCTATTTTTAAAATTTGACAAAACACTGTGATTATATAAATGACGAGGACCTCTGTTTAAAATGGTCACATCTTCATCCCTTCTATCAAACTTTGCGTTAATAAATTTGTAAATTCCCCCTGAAAGAGACATTTTAAAAGAAAGCGCTCTTCCATTAACACATCCATCAAACTGCTTTTTTATTGTTGAAAAGGTAACAATATCCAGTGAAGTTTTACATTAAATGAATAGAGTGTAATAATGAAATCAGTTTGTCAAACTTTCTTGATAATAAGATACAAAAGAGGTTTGGTGACCTGGATTTGTTTTAACCAGCATACGGAGCAGCACCAAAAAAAAATTCTATATAAAAATAAATCTAAAACAACTTACTTTTATGCAAAAAATATTAATCACTATTTGTAATAGTGTTGTGACCAAAACTAAAAATTGTAACTGACTAAACTAAAAAAATTGTGGCTAAATTTAGTCGACTAACTTTTTAGTCTAACTAAATTTAGTCGAATAACATTTCAGTAAAACTAAAGTTAGCCGACTAAGAATTTAGTCTAGCTAAATTTAGTCGAATGACATTTTAGCCTAACTAAAACTAGTCGACTAACTTTTTAGTCTAATTAAAATTAGCCGACTAACTTTTTAGTCTAACTAAATTTAGTCGAATAACATTTCAGTCAAATTAAAGTTAGCCGACTAAGAATTTAGTCTAGCTAAAATTAGTCGACTAACTTTTTAGTCTAATTAAAATTAGCCGACTAACTTTTTAGTCTAACTAAAATTAGTCGACTGACATTTTAACGTAACTTATAATAGTCAACTAACTTTTTAGTCTAACTAAATTTAGTCGAAAAATATATTATTACTGTTACCCAAAAAAACACTTTTTAAAATCTTGTTATGCGTTAGTTGTGAAGTGGTTTGAGCGCCATGTTTTTAATTACAAATTGCTGTAAGTTACAATTTTTATCTGCAAGGCATCTATTTCAAAGTTCGATTTTCAGTGTTTTTCAGGTTTTTGGAGAAAGGTTTGCGGCATAGACACTTGGAATTTTGTAGTAAAACTTATCTAATTAGTCCCCCATTATTAATAAGTACTTGTTTTAATTTTCAATGAAAAGCGGTTCAGATCTGGATTTTTTCAATTTCTATTTAAAGTGAATTACAAATTATAAAATACATGTGAAATCAATTTATAAAAAAAAATGGTGCCATGTTTTTGAAAGGCGTATTATGTGCTGAAGCATTTTCAGATTTCCATTATATAATGCCTGCAATGATTTTTTGAGGTAATAATACATAATTTGTTTTATCAACACTCATAAAAACGCAGATATTTACAGTGACAACAATAAGGCAATTAATATTTTTTATTATTTCTATATTGTGTAATTGAATAAATATCTTGTTTGAATATATATCTTGTTCAACTCTAAATTTTGTTTTTCTTTTAAAAATTATTATTAAAATGCTAATAACTAATTATGTTTTCGGTATAAAATATCAGCTGCTTTTGACGGAGTTATTCTGCTAACAAAGCAGTTTTATATAAGTCAAAAAAAGAAAATTTGAGGCAATACTAGGTACAAACAAAACATTTTTATTGCCTAATTGTCACAAGTTGTATTAAGTTTTTTTTAATTTCTTAAAAACAATAAATTTTTATGAATGACTTTAAATTAATTTATTTATCATAACTCATATTATATTCACATAATTTTATAGTATAGGTTATTCAGTTCTTTTTAGCACTAAATCTTGTTTTAGTCAACCAATATTAGTTTGACTAAAAAGTTAGTCGACTAATTTTAGTTACGCTAAAAAGTTAGTCGGCTAATTTTACTTACATTAAAAAGTTAGTCTGCTAATTTTAGTTAGACTAAAACTTATCTTAACTACCACCCCTAGTTTATAATAAGTATAGTAATTGTATCAGTTAATTTTACTAATTTGTTTATAACTTTCATACTTTTTTATCCACTGTATTCTTTTATTTTGACTCATAGGCATAATTTTCAAATAAATTTCAACGCATTTTACTAATAAGTTTCAATCATACAAAAATGTCGTTTGAGAATCTTTTTAAATGTAACTCTAAAAGAAAAATTGCCCCTCCTCCTTTCTCCTCACCACGATCAAAATAAATATTTTACTTAAATCATTAAATATCCGAGTAACTGTTCATGAACGACACTATGGTGTGCAATAAGTATAGAAAATGTGACCGCTCTTGTCAACTATTGTAAAGTTTATTCCTAATCGATCGCCGTATTTAATTTTGGTGCTGGCTTAAATGCAAAGAACGATCAAACAAATACACCTAGATAATATATAAATAGATACGCACAAAACATCCTTGATTATCTAAAATTGCCTCGATCAACATGAAAAGTCAAACATAAAAAAGGACCTTATAAGCGACCAAAGAAGCTAATTCGTTCTTACAACAAAATTTATTACAATATACAGTTTTAAAATTAGATTGGTCAAGTTAAAGATATAGGCATGAAAAAGGTAGGAGTTAAAGAAATAGGCATCATAAAGTAGGAGTGGAAAATTACACAACGACATCAAACATACCTTTTTAAATATTGACAAATTTTTCTTTCGTTGCTATTCTTATTATAAAACAACACGTTTAAATTATGAAGAGGCATCGAAAAGCTGTACAAACTGTAAAAAGCTAGTATAAATACCTGAAATGGATTCAAAACACTCTCTTTTGATCTGATTAACGAAGTATTGAAGAAGTAAAGCGCTTTTAAAAAAATACTTTTAACATGAAGTTTATTGTAGCCATCACTTTGATTAGTCTTGCTCAACCAATTTCTGGTCATGGTTATCTACAAAACCCGCCTGCAAGGAATTCAATGTGGAGGTTCGGCTTTAATACACCAAAAAATTACAATGATAACGAGCTCTTTTGTGGAGGAGCCACTGTTATGAACTTAAACAATGGCGGTCGCTGTGGAGTTTGTGGAGACCCTTGGCATGTAAAAGATCAGCCACATATGGACGGAGGAAGGTAATCTAAAATATCAATATTTAAATTGATTGTATTTTTATTCTTAAGATTGTCTTTTTTTTTTCTCACATAAAGCAAGGTAAAAGAGAAAAGGCGGGGGAAAGCGAAGAAGAGAAAATAGCTTTTGTTTCTTTTTGTAGAAGATTGGAAACAAGCAAACTTAGAAAAAAGATAAAATAGAGAAAACTTAAATTTTATTAAGCTTTAACTATTGTATCTCTAACTACTATACATTAGCCAATGAAATTAGTGTGGAAACTAAAATGTAGCCATTACCTTGATTAATGATTTATCGGTTGTTTTTTTTTAATTAAAAAATTTGTTGCGTTCAATACACATAATCAATTTACATAAATTATAAACATTAATTATAGAATGCAATATTAGTTAATTTATGAAATGCATATATATTTTTATTTAGTTATGCAAAGGGCATCATTACAAGGACATATAAAAGTGGACAAATAATCGATGTTGAAATTCTGTTGACTACAAGTCACAAAGGATATTTTGAGATTAGAGTGGGTGATTTTTCAAATACTAAGACATCAGGAGATGCAATTGGAAAGTTAAATGGAGAACTTTTGTCATTAGTAGAAGGAGGAACACAGTTTCCTGTTACAGAAGCGGGCAGATTTTTATATAAATATAAGGTACGTCTTCCTTCTGGTTTAACATGCGAGCGATGCGTTTTACAGTGGTGGTACAAAGGCGGAAACAACTGGGGATGTGACAGTGCAACGAGAAAATGTGGTATGGGATTTGGGCCTCAAGAGCACTTTGTAAATTGCGCAGATATAAAGATTGTGGCGTAGTTTAAAGAAATGTGAAAACAATGTTTGATTTTTCTTTTTAATGTTCATTCTTTATTTTTGTGTTTATGTTTTTTTATTTTTTAAGCTTTTTCAATAAAATTTATAGCCTTTTTGCGTAATAAAATTTTTTTATGTGAACAAGAAAAAAAATAACGATAAAAACAAAAACAAAAGTAAAGTATATTAAATGTTCGGTAGTCAATCAGTTTTAAAAAAAATCATGACTAATGTCCTTCGATAAATAACCAATTCAATTATTGACAAAACTTGAACGCATAAAATAAACAGTATGCAGATTTGTTCTTTGATCGCATGAAATAAACAGTAAGCAAATTTGTCCCTCACTGTGTTATCATTCCAAACTATACAAAGCAGACCCCACGAAAAGGAGGTGCAGCCGAAGTGCCACACTAGAGCCCATTAAAGGTTAGGTGGGCCTTTCAAACATATTTTTATGACGGATACAACATTTAAAAGAAAGACGACACCAAATGAATGGCCCGTATTACTTAAGTACATAAAATATGCGTCAATTTCTTAGTTAACAGCGTTTTAGACTAGTGACAGATTTTATTCTGCAGAACATTAAAATGCGGCCATACGTTGTGAGGGGAGTTTGTAATATTGATGACTTTTTTTCAAATAGAATTTTCAGCAAAATGATAAACAAAACAACAACTTTATCTTAACAAAACGAGGTTCTGAAAGACACTCTCTTAAAAATTGTCACTCTGGACAATTAAACTAGATATTTTGTATCATTTTTTGGTAGCATTTAGTTATTTAAAAACAATAAAGCGGGGTTTCCAATTTTTTTGTTCCACAAAATGATCATAAAGTTTCTTTTTTGAAAAGTTAATGAAGTATTAATCATTTATTTATTAATTATTTACAATATTACTAAAATTTAAACCGTCTTGAAGTCTTCTTTTTTTGACTTTACGTAACATGTAGTTAGTTTATTTACAACCAAGTGGCTGTAAAATTTACCAAGAGCCCACCTTAGTTTATATCTCAGATTCTCAATTTACCCTTTGAACTTTTACAGTTACACTATTCAATATTAAAATGAATTTTGACAAGTTGATAATTCAATTGTCCAACTTTATATTCTCCAGTGCTTCTCCAAGAATTCTTCTTGTCCACATTAATTTTGAGCAAGTGAATTTCCCCAATCTACAGATCTTAGAAATATCATATTAAATTAAACTAAACACTGCACTTGATTATAGCTTAATAGACCTGTAAATCTGTAAATGATATGACTACTTTCTGACAGTAACCCATATGATATTATTTTATTTTCACTGCAATCAAGAAAGAAACGTGAACCGATACTGCATAAAAATTGGCCGTAGCCTAAGTCAAAAAATGAATATGGTTAATAAAATAATTAAAAATATCAGAAATTTTGATTTTACAAGTAGAAGTTTGATAAATACAAACTAACAGAAATAGTTTCAAGTAATTTAGAAATCAACACTAAAACGGTGCCTTGTTATATTTAAAACTTGAATATTATACCAAAAGATGTGTTGGCCTGTGTTATTTTTAAAGTTATGTATGTGCAAATTGATTTGTATATTAGAAACTTCAAAACTCTGCGAGTTGTTCTATTTATTGAATATTTAGTATATAATTTAGTACATTAATTTAGTACATTAATTTAGTACATTAATTTAGTACATTAATTTAGTACATTAATTTAGTACATTAATTTAGTACATTAATTTAGTACATTAATTTAGTACATTAATGCGTGTTTAGCTTTGCTTTTCCAGTCATTTTAAACAAAATATAAATTGTAAATATTTTAATTGAACTAAATTGAGATTTCAGTTTCACTCACGTGACTTATATGTAGTACTCTAAATATAAATTATGATCACTTCAATTGGACTAAATTGAGTTTTCAGTTACACTCATGTATAGCTCATGTGCAGCTTATGTGCAGCTCATGCGTAGCTCATGTGTAGCACTCTAAACAAACAAAAGTTTAAGTATTTTTCATATATAAACAAGCTGTTGACAGGTTACTTTGAAAGTTTTCGAAACTTATTCTGTACAACTAACATGCAAAATATTATTTTTTACATTCCTATAGTTTGAAATATTTTAGAATTTTTATCATCAAAAGTGGTTAACTTTGAGTTTATGAAACATCTAAAAGATAAATTTAATGAAAATATAAAACTTTTGCGCAAAAGAATAATTTTAAATAGTTTGGTGTTGAAACGGTTGATGTTAAAATTGAAAGCATATGTTATTTACTTGTCAACTCCTTAGCGGGACAAGATGATTTTAAATAGCTTTTTGTTTTTGTATAATTTTAAGAGCAAAAACATTCTACTTATTTTTATAAAGATATTTGGTGTCTAAGAGTTGTGGTTTATAGAAGTGTTTTGGGCCTAATAGTTATAAAATTTATCCGGCTATGAAGTGTGTCTCAATTTAGATGAAAATTAAACCACAACTCTCTTCGCAATGAGCTCTGTACAATAAACCTGATCGTGAGTGAGAGACAACTCTCTTCGCTCTGTACAATAAACCTGATCGTGAGTGAGAGACAACTCTCTTCGTTCTGTACAATAAACCTGATCGTGAGTGTGATCCATACCTAACAGGAGTGTGAAGAAAAAAAGTAATGTGCACTATTAACTTGAAGTGAAATCATTTTGACTTTGGTTTTTATACTTAAGTTAAATTCTATTTTAAAACAGATATTTCATTTTCAAATATGTAAAATTACGTTTAAACATATAGCATATAAAGAGAATTTCTTTAGAATGGTAAGTTTTGTTACTGTCTTTAATTTAGAGAAAATTTTCTGAAAGCATTTTTTTTTGTAAAACTTTCTGTAGACCACTTTCTTTTAATTAGTTTAAGGCACCAACCTTCATAGTTAAAAGACCAAGCTTCATAATTTAGAGACTACAACTTTATAATATGAAGGGTCCGATCTTGGAAGTGTAAAGGCTCAAACCTTCATAAACTTTTTATAAACTTGTTTTCGAACGAAAGCCATGAAAAACGAGAACTTGATTTTGATGTTAGCTGTTGCTATCTTAATATTTGTTATTTATTTTTTCAGAGGTAATCAATTTTTAATATAAATAAAAAATTACCCCCTAATTTATATATATATATATATATATATATATATATATATATATATATATATATATATATATATATATATATATATATATATATATATATATATATATATATATATATATATATATATTATGTTCTTTTTTTTTNCACACCTGCTTTAACAATGACTCTTATCGTCATGAAGAGCTCAAATGCAGAAAAAATTATTTTAATCGTATTGCGCTAGTAATAATCTACAACAATCCGTTTTATGATAGCATTCCGTTACTACACGAATTTTACGGACCAATATTCCGTAAAATATTTTTTTGCGGCTCAGTGCAAGGGAAATCGTTTAAAAACATTACTGTAGTCGATATACGACGTGGACTATTTGGATATGAATGCTTAGCGGAGGTTATTCGCTCCCACCACAACTTTGATGGTTATTTTTATATAAACGATGACGTTATACTAAACTATTGGAACTTGATAGATGGAAATTTTGATTTTGATTTTATTTGGCATTCGAACAATCAATACGGTTATGTAAACTTAAACGAGTCGATTCCAACGGCATGGTACTGGTGGGTTTCTCCGTACGGGTTTAACAACACAAAGCAGGCTGTACAAGAAATTCACACGCTAGGTAAAAGATATAAAATGTATCACCAACTATTTCGAACATTTATAAAAAATGGAAATAACTTGTCTTTGGTGCACAGCGGACGTTCAGATATATTATATATTCCACAAAAATTTGCCATGAAGTTCCAAGAGCTTTCTAGAATTTTTTATAGGCATCAGGTGTTTCTGGAAATAGCTATACCAACCATGTTGCGTTTTTTAACGGAGTCAAACCAACTAAAAGTACTGAGCGGACATTATATTCCTGGCGATGTGAGAAAAAATGACCAGCGTGTTATAGACAGTAGAATATTCTGGATGCTTTATTTAAGCAAACCGTACATTTGGTTCATACATCCCTTTAAGTTGCACCACAAAAGCCACCACAATAGGGATTTAAATCTGCTTTTATTGAAACACTTGCTCATCGCAAAAACTCAGCGATATGTTCAGTGTTAAACATTTTAGCAGAAACTAATCTCATGTTAATAACCATTTACTGCATGCTGAAAATTTTTATTAGTAAATCTTTTCCACATTATGAAGAAAACAAGGCAAGTCTTCACGTTATGAAGAAAACAAAAACTATTACTAGTTAAAAATGTGGCGAACGAGCAAACAAAAAAAAGCCTTTAAAGGACTTCTATTGTCCGAAAATAAAAAATAAACACGTGTATATGCCTCAATATACAAAATGCAAACAAAAACCACCACATAAAAAGTAACGGTTACCGGAGAAAACCATCACGTAGAAAGTAACGGTTACCGGAACATAGTAAACAAAATATAAAACATAAAACTTGTTCAAACAAGCAAAACATTTCTTTAAAAACTAAATTGTTCCTTGATGCGTTCTCAAATCGATCAGGACTGCAAAATTATATCGTCTTTAACAGAATCAGCTTGCTGACGCGTTTTTTCAACTGCTGACGTCAATAAACTGCTGCATTTTGTGTGTATGTGATTCATTTCACCATATGGCTGTAATAATAGAAATTTTGAATTGATTTGCTCGTCGGATTAATATTTTTTGGAGTTGGTTATTTGCCTGTGGTTTTTAATATAATTAAAAAAATGAACTTACCGAAAGAAATATCTGCGTTCGATGGACGACAAGTAAAAATAGTGCAACCACCAAAAAGTATAAGTCTTTTATCGAAGCCTCTGAAGGGGGAAAAAAAATCAAGCTTTTAAACTTTTACAGTCAGAAACTGAAATAGATGAAAATAATAATAAAAAATAATAAAAAAATAAAATAAAACAGATTTATTAAAAAAATAAACAAAAGTTACACCAAAAACTTTTTTTTTATTGCAAACCATAAAAAACTAAATCTAAAAAGATTTAAGCAAAAAAGAACACACGCACAAACGTTTACTAATATTACAAGGATAAAATGTTGCGCTTAAATATGGCAAAAATTCTCCCTTTCTATTATAAACTTATAAATATTTGTCTCCATTTTTCTATTTAAATTTTTAATATCAACAAAATTTATTTATGATACTTTTAATTTCAGATTTTTGTTATGATTTTTTTAAAATTTCAGATTTAAAACTATGCTTTTTGATAGTTATTTTTTGTTAAGTTTCCCAATAACATTTAATTTGTTCTCTACTAGGATAGTTGAAATTAAAAACAGAGTGCTGATTATCTTAAAAATTCATGCCTTAACATTACAATCGCATGATTTTGGTGCATTGCTTTATGGTGTAGAAATGATTTCATATCTATATACATTGCTTATAGTGTTGTTAAAAGTGTTATTTTACCAAGATCTTCTCAGTGCTTTTTCATTAAAATGTATGGTAGCTTTGAAAATTATACCCTGAATGATAAACTTGGTGAGTTATTCCAGTAGGTATGTCAGTGTGCTTCTATAACTAGTTTTGCCATCTAGTTTATGATACAGTAAGAGAAGAGATGTAAGAGAAGTGAGATAAGAGAAGGTAAAAGAAGAATGTATCGCTGTATGGTAGCATAATAAGTAGTTACAGTTTTTAATATTTGATCACTGTTTTCTTGGGTAATAATTAGGAATTATTTGGTAAGATTCATACATACAGGGAGTTGCATGCAAGCAGAGTATATTTATCAATATTTAAGACCATAAAATTCTAATACAAATAAACAAGAAGTATAATATCAGTAATAAAGATGTTTAAAAATTTTAGACAAAAAAAATTAATACCAATAAGATGCCGCCATAATAACTGTAATTTACTTGAGAATAAATCTATGAGAATCACCCAAGAGTCAGCATCAAATAATGCCATGATGCCAGTCCCCAACATAAAAATGCTCATATATGCTAAATAATGGAATTTAAAATAACTTTATTTTGAATAATGGAATTATTTAACAATTTTATATAACTGTCGCTGAATATGTATACTTAAACAGATTAATCATCAGTAATAATAAATGAAAATACTAATGCAAAATGTTTTGTTTGAGCAATAGAGTAAATGAACTAACCTTTACTAACAACTTTAAGAGGTAAAGTGCGGACAATAAATTGTACCCATGTTTGAAAATTTATAATAAAAGCATCCAGTGATGAAGGTTGGTTCTGAGAAATTAAGTCAACCATTGTACCTGCCAGGCTGAAAAAAAATTTAAATAATAATAATGTATGTAAAGGACACCTTCTACAGTCCTTCACTGCAAGATGCCTTATCATTAAGTTTCTTAGGCTCTAGTAGTTTGTAACATAGCCTGCTTACTTCACACTAATAGACTTTTGAAACTCTATTTCTAATCATTTAGAGTTACATCCACACACTTTTGAACTCAATATTTTTCCCTTCAATCTTAAGAGTTTCCCCCTTGAAAAGTAATAGGCACAGACATTTCTCCCCTGTGTAAAAATTAATTACTGATTCAGGTTTAAGTATTAGGCCAGATAATAAATTGATCTTGTGCATTACTTTTAAAGATTTATCCCATGACTGTCCACTAAACTCAATTAAAAATAAGAACCAAAGATATTGACCTAATTTTTTTTTTATTTAAAAGAAATATTTTGATGGAAAAATCCAATAAAATAAATAATAAAGCAACAACAAACTTTTATTCATCTTCAGTGATCCAGCTGGTCTATTAATTTATATTTTAAACTTCAAGTCTTCTTAAAATCTCATAACAGCTCTTAAATCTGATTAAATTTATCATTGATGTTTTTAACCTTTTATAGATGATATAATAACCTTTTATAGGTTAATTTAGTAAAAAAATAATTTGAAAAGAGGCTGGAACAGAAATCAATTTAATGTTTTAACAATTTTTTTTTAAATAAAGTTTTTGGTGTGCACTTACTTAAACTCACCTTATAAACATTTATCAAGCTAGTAAACTTCAAAGTCACATATCAAAGTCACATGCAGAAATGACTTTTATGTCCAGGATAAAAATTCATATATGGATGACTAATACTCAAAACAACTTTGCTTACATTTTTGGTCAAATTTAGCTTAATTTTTATCGAGTTATGATTACTTTTGTGTTCCACCAAAATATCTTGCCCATCATGAACACAAAACAAAAGCTCTTGTCTTAAATAAATACAACTAAACATCTTGTCTGAAACAAACACAAGACAGAGAAAAAGCAAGAAAAGCATTTTAACTAGAGTGTAAGATAAATGGTGGTCAAAATCATGCCTCAGTTTGGCGAAACTGCTTTAATTTGACAAAATAATAAATAAAAAAGTAAATTTAATAATTAGATTATACTTATTTTAAAATTAATTATACTTTTATTAATAAGAAGAAAATAAGAAAATAATAACTAATGAAAGAAGGACTTATGAATAGAATGACTTTACAAAGTCAAGCTGTCAATTCCATTACTGTCACAGTCAAGCAAATCAAAGACACAAATGTAAATATATTTAAAAATGTCAAAACATTTTTCTGCAGAGTTAAAAATAATGATAATTCAATATAGTAATCTTAAATGAACAAAAAAAGAAGTAAAAAAGATGAAAACTTTTTGTATACAGGTTTTGAGTTTTAAAAAAATATGAATGAACCTAACAAAGTTCGTTTCATTTTGTGTTAAAATAGATTATACATACTACAGCAAATCTTTTTATAAAATAAAGAACCAATAGCCATTTACTTTCTTTGGTGTGAAAGAAATGAAAGGAGAGGATGCATTTAATTTGCTCCTCCACATACAAATATTTTCATAAAGTCACATTTTTTTTGCTATTTCTCTCTCTCTCTCTCTCTCTCTCTCTCTCTCTCTCTCTCTCTCTCTCTCTCTCTCTCTC
>QPEY01000189.1:35343-49809 GCA_014706445.1 Hydra viridissima
TAAAAAATTATAAGATGAACATATTCATAAAGACAAAGTTATAGAGGTAAAGAATGAAGTTACAGAATGAAGTTCAGTTGTGTGCATCACATCTTTGACTAAGATTTAAATCATCACTTGATCATCTTTAGATCAAATCAACCTCAAACAGAGTTGGTTATATTAAAATTTGTTACACTTTTTTCATCATCTCAGTTGGTTATATTAAAATTTGTTACACTTTTTTCATCATCTCATAAATGAATACTTGTATTTTTGAACAATACAACAAACTTCTTTAAGAATATGAGTCAGATTACTAATAGAAATAAAATTATTTGAAATTTTTGGTCAAGATTCCTATCTCTAATTCTCACCCAACAAAGCAATATCTGCATAGAAAGAACTTTGAAAGTTGTCTGAGACCTTTTTCCAAAATGCATTAATATAAAAAAAAGTAAATTAAAATTCCAAATTGAGCAATGAATAAGAAGTATTTATACAAATTGTCCATATTGCAGTAATTTTTCTATTTAAAGTTGATTTTTTTCTACATTGGGGGAACCTTTTTTAAGCAAGTTTTTTCATTTAAAAGTTCATCTCATGAAAGATGAACTTTTGACACAGTAATGCATATATATCGAGAAAATCCTACATAAAAAAAAAAATTAATTTAGCTTTATCTTTTACTGTGCTAAACAATCTGACAATGCTATGGTAAATATTTAGAAACAATGTAATTTTTATAAATGCCTGAAACTTAGTGAACTTAAAAATCTTCAAGGTATAATAACATGTTTAAAAAAAATGTTTGAAATTAACCAACCGGCCAGCAAAGTCAACACCAAGCCTTCCATCTTTACTATGGTTGAAACCATATATAATTAAACGAGCAAAAGCATTTTTCTGTCTGAAATTTAAAAAGAACAAATAACTTTAACTTGTTAATCAAATAACTGTTTTAAAAATGTAAAAATAAAAACATTACTCTTGTTCAAAATTTAAAATTATCTTTGAAAAGTATAATCACTGGAAAACAAAGTTTGTAAAAGNTATATTAAAATTTGTCACACTTTTTTCATCATCTCATAAATGAATACTTGTATTTTTGAACAATACAACAAACTTCTTTAAGAATATGAATCAGATTACTAGTAGAAATAAAATTATTTGAAATTTTTGGTCAAGATTCCTATCTCTAATTCTCACCCAACAAAGCAATATCTGCATAGAAAGAACTTTGAAAGTTGTCTGAGACCTTTTTCCAAAATGTATTAATATAAAAAAAAGTAAATTAAAATTCCAAATTGAGCAATTAATAAGAAGTATTTATACAAATTGTCCACATTGCAGTAATTTTTCTATTTAAAGTTGATTTTTTTCTACATTGGGGGAACCTTTTTTAAGCAAGTTTTTTCATTTAAAAGTTCATCTAATGAAAGATGAACTTTTGACACAGTAATGCATATATATCGAGAAAATCCTGCATAAAAAAAAAATTTTAATTTAGCTTTATCTTTTACTGTGCTAAACAATCTGACAATGCTATGCTAAATATTTAGAAACAATGTAATTTTTAAAAATGCCTGAAACTTAGTGAACTTAAAAATCTTCAAGGTATAATAACATGTTTAAAAAAAATGTTTGAAATTAACCAACCGGCCAGCAAAGTCAACACCAAGCCTTCCATCTTTACTATGGTTGAAACCATATATAATTAAACGAGCAAAAGCATTTTTCTGTCTGAAATTTAAAAAGAATAAATAACTTTAACTTGTTAATCAAATAACTGTTTTAAAAATGTAAAAATAAAAACATTACTCTTGTTCAAAATTCAAAATTATCTTTGAAAAGTGTAAACACTGGAAAACAAAGTTTGTAAAAGGCATTTTTTACATTTGAATTTAGAAAGATTTATCCTAAAAACTTTGCAAGTTATTTAAAATTATAATATTTTGCTGCTGCCATATGAAAAAATTATAATATTTTGCTGCTGCCATAAAATTGTGCCCAAAATCAAGTCAAAAACAATTTTTCTGATACTTTAACTGAACAGGGAAGCATGGTTATGCTATCAACTTAAATACAAAACTTTCTTTTGTTAGTTTTTTCATTATCTATTTTGTCTGCCCATGATAATAGGCTTAATTGAGCTAAAAATATAAAAACCAATTTTCATTTTAACCAAAATTTTACATTCAGAACAATTCAAGAATATGTTACTTAGATAAATACTCCTTTGAAAACTGAAGAGCTTATGAACCTTTTCTAAAAATTATTTTTATAAACATCCTTACTTCTAACCTTCATGTAAGCACCACATACTAGTGTACATGAGAACAAACTACTAATCTATATTCAGCTCAAGAGTAGCTGTAATCAATATTACGCTAATCCTAGCTATGTTTATTCAATTATACTCTTCTTATCCTAATATTTTCTAAATTATCATAATACTGATTATACATAAATAATATGCCTTTAAAAGGCTGTTTTTATTTTTCTATTTTTGTTCTTAATATAAATTTTTTTATAAGTATACAAATACACTTTCTAAAGTCTTTGTAATATATAAAGCAACAAATAAGGCTATTAACATCATTCTTTGATGAAAAATTGGCTGCAGCAAAATAATTTTTTCCATTTCAATCAGATAAAAAAAACTGAGATTTTCCCATAGACAAAGAGTGATTATTCATAAGCCAAACAAATAACTAATTATCCATGCCTTGGCAATAAATTATTACTCTTGGATCTTTCCTTTTCATAAAGCTTGAAAAACTTTACATATTACTTAAGAAGCCATAAATATATGGTTTTTACATAACTTACCGAAAAACATAAACAATATGACGAAAAACATCTCTACATTTTTTATTACTGCAGACTTTCTCTTTCTTTACACCAAACTGTTCATTTCTTTTAGAATCATTATTAGGATTTAAGTCAATCCCATTTAAAGGGTCCCAACGAAATGCACGATATTGCTGACCTGCAGTTGGAGCATTATTGGTTTCTTCTGTATAATAAGAAATAGGTAGAGGCAAAGCACTACCACTGAATAAAAACCATTTGAAGTACTCAGAACTGTCATTGTAATTAATAAAAAATCTATAAGCTGTATCAATTTTATTCACATAACGATCTCCTTCCTCAGATTCTGCTGTACTTTGCCATATAGCCTGTCCACAAAGAGTATCAGTAATATTTGAAACTAATCTAGGTACTCCATAGCTCTGACAACTTTTCTCATTTTTTGTCCATCGTCGTGTTTTTAGTTGTAGACTTTGACCAAGTGGAAAATATGCAGTTGTAAGAAATATATCTGAAAGAGGTGGTGGACGAACATCAATAAGTAAAATAACAACTACCATACTTAATGCAACTGCAACAGATACACACAGTATAACCAAACGTAGGCTGGGTAGTGGATAAGGATCAGGTGGTGGTGGTGAATAGCGACGAGCAATATGCATTTTTTTTTCTAAAGAAGCAATTTTGCTTAACCAAATTTGATTTGGATTAACTTTATTTAACCTTAAATAACTAAGTCATATCCTAAATAATATATTTTAAAAGTATAATAATTAAAAACTATTTTTAAAAAATGAGACTTTTAAATACGTAAGCATTTAAGCTCAGTGTTTTTTCAAATTAGAATTTCATATTAATTTTTATTCCTTAACTTCATGCTTGCATTTACAAATATCAAAAAGTAATGGGATATTTCTAATCAGATAGAGTTGGTAGATTTTAGTTGTATAGCTAACGACATAAGTGGATAAGATAAGTGGGCATTAACGTCGCTAGGTTAGCTAGTCATGACTTCTACATCTGTTTTTCATGTTTAGCCAACTGAAAGATATTTTAAATCATCAACTTGTTTTTAAAAGATAACAAAAGCTTATCAGTCCTTGGAAATTTTAACTTATTCTGAATAACTATTTTTTGGTGTAGATTAAGAGCACTTGTTCCTTTCGAAATAAAACGAAAACAGTACTTATTATTTTGATTTTATTTCTTTTGCGACAGCTGGAGTTATAGCCTGAACTAACCAAGTACCAGACCCTTAGCAATCTTTCGCCGTATTTATTGCTTAAAAAATCAAAGCCCCGATCGCTTGAATCTTTTTTAAAAAAGAGGGGTCAAAAATGTTTTCAGAATATGCCTAACAATCAATTTTATTGAATTGTTAGATGTTTTAAATTCTAACGCTCAATTTAACCATCAAAATTCATAGATGTAATAAGTATTTTTGCCCTTCTTTAAGTTTATGCTTATAAGATTTTGATTTTCATGCTTAACGAATTTATTGTAATACTTTTGCTGCTCTATTTTTTACTTAACCATGATAAACATTTTAGCAATAATAATCACTATAAACCAATAAATATTGAAATTAGCAGAACTAACAAAAAATTTTATCCTAGCTTTCAACTCTTTAAGGCCAGTGGGTAAGATAAAACACGGATAAAACACGAAGTGTATAAAAAATTCAACATTAATTCATGAATTGTGCAGCTCATTGGTGGCACAGACAAACATTTGTTTGGAGATTGTCGAGAAAAAGGAGATGGAAATCCTCTAAATGAAAGTTTACTGAAACTGTCAATCATATAACAAAGTATGACGTTGTCCAATAAACGCTGATATAAGATCAGCGTATATTCTTTTTATACTTTCCAGAGGTTGCGTTGTTTGAGGAATTATTTTGCAAAGTAAACATAGCCTAAAATTACCAAATTAATAAACCGAAGGATTTGACAAAACTCTTTTGCACTTGAGTATAAGAAAAAGAGAATTTATTTGGAAGAGGAAAATATTTTAAGAAATATCTCATGAGGATTTGAAGAGAAATTATTTTTGCACCGTAGCTGTTTAGAAAAAGAAATTACTTGGTGTAAAACGCCATAATAAAACCGCTTCGTGAAAAATTACCTCCTATAAACTAACTTTCAATGGACGGTTTTATGAAAATAAAACCGCTTCGTGAAAAATTACCTCCTATAAACTAACTTTCAATGGACGGTTTAATGAAAATAAAACCGCTTCGTGAAAAATTACCTCCTATAAACTAACTTTCAATGGACGGTTTTATGAAAATAAAACCGCTTCGTGAAAAATTACCTCCTATAAACTAACTTTCAATGGACGGTTTTATGAAAAAAAAAATTATTTTTGTGTGGATCGTTATTTTTTACGCCGATTGTTAAACTAATTCTACATCTTTAATTTCAATCAGAAAAATAAATTCCAATGCTCAAATTTCTATATTCAGATATAAAAGTTAAATGGAGTTATAAGCCTATAAACACTTGAAAATCTTCATTATTTTACGAACTCTTCCGGCCAAATTTAGGAAAATTTTTTACGGGATTCAAATTTTCGTCATGTGGACAGAAAAACCGACTGTTTTCACATTTATTTTTTTAGTAATTATTATTTTTGTTAAGTTCGAAAATTATTGTTTTGTTAAATGGGACATGCTCCAAGTTGTAAGAATATGAATCTCAAATATTGGCTTATTTTATAAATCTCTTTTAGGTCTATGTTAAATGTTCTAAACTATGACGTCGCCATAAACATTCTTACCTTTAAAAACCTTGGACGACTTAATTTGTAAAAACACATACAAAGACAAGGTACATCTCGGCGATTAAAGGCACGTCTAGCTTTAGCGAGCGTTCGGTTAAACTAACAAACATTTTTTTTTTTTTGGGCATAATTATTTTTTTGCAAATACTTTGAAATTTGAATATATCGGTCGCTGCTGTTTTACGCCTTTCGCGTTTAAGGCATTTTTTGCTCTACGACCGGTTTGCTCTTTTTCTGACCAGTCTCAACATAGGCACAAAGTTTAAATTGTCGATAAATATTGCTTTGTGTACTCAAAAACCGTGCAAGTGAGAGGGAATAAACAATTTTTTTTAGATGAAATGATGGGATGATGGTAAAGTTCTAAATCTCTCTCTAAATTCGCACTGCGATCGAAGCTCACTACTCCTTTTGAACTAATCGACGTTTCAAGATGATACGACATTTCAAGATGATGATTCAAAAATTAGAGAGTTTTTAAGCTTATAACTAAGATAAAAAGTAATTCATTTCTGAAAAAGAACCAACGCATTTTCGTGATCTTTTCTGTTGAGAAGAACGCACTATTGTTCTTTTATTCAGATTAAAATCCTGAATATACTACAGACAAGTTGGCTGCAAACAATTAAATTCATTATGGCTTAAGGTTGGAGAATCTCGGAAAACAATTTGAGCTTGCATGATTACCGTCATGTTTAAATCGACGGCCCTTCTCTTGATCCACTACCTGGATAAAAGAAAAACCAATATGTTAAACAACGTCTAGGACTGCCTCGAGCCTGTTGTTGGGACCATTGTAAAGTGACCAATGTCAGGCAACAGAAACATGAAAATCTTACTTTACAACACAAAACCTAATGACAAAAAAGTTGTCGAAAAGTACTTGAACAAGGAGGGCATTGTAATAATCAACAACCAACCGTATTCGCCGGACTTGAAATCTTGTGATTTTTTACTTTTTAACAAAATCAAAAAATACTTGACTGATCATAAAAATTTCTACAGTCCAAAAAAGCAGATTACAGAGGTATTCACCGCAGTATCCGAAGAAGAGTGGCTAAAAATGTTCGAGAACTATCTGCAGGTAATGCAACTAGGTATTGATAAAAAAGGGGATAATACTGAATAAAAATGAGCAATTGCTTTTACTCAGTATTTGGTCAGCTTTACGTGAATAAAAACTAAAAAAAAGTTGTTGAAGTTTTTATTCACGTAAAGCTGACCAATTACTGAGTAAAAGCAATTACTCATTTTCATTCACCCGGCCTATTGAACCTAATAAAGTAAGTGAAAATGTAACAGTTTTGATAGTATTTAATGCAATTTAAAAAAAAAATTAAACACTTTGATAGTATTTAATGTAATTGTAAAGAAAAAAAATGCACAAAATGTTTTATTAAACAATTTGAGAAGAGATTAATAATTAAGAGAAGATATTGAGGAGTTCAAAACTATCGTCATCAAAAGATAATTTTTGAAAGTGTAAAAAAAAGTTGCAAAATCCAAAATTATTTTTTTTTTTTGTAATTAATGTTCTCTAGCCATCCCTGAATTTTAAACTGGTGGTGGTTCTAAATAAAACCTATGTAAAATTTCTAACTCAAGTTCCATTCAACCTTTTTTTTATTCATTATATGAAAATTATGTTAAATTGTGTGTAAAATACAAACTGCTTAATTAATACCGACAAAGCTTGTTTCTCAATGAAAAATAAATATCAAGCATTCTTCAAAAATGATATATATAGAAATGAGATTATAGTATCAAGCAGATTGTTTCATTTTAAAAGTAAGAAATGATAGTTACGAATACTAATTAATCTTTTTCAATGATTGATCACTTTAAATAATTAATTTTGTTAAATCTCGCAATAAGGTTTTTTTACTCTTTCATCCGGGTTCTCCCATTTTTAACTATGCTTTTTTTTTAATATAACATTGAAAACTTTTACAAGTTGACCTAGGCTGATTTATACAAAGTATGTTAAGCTCAGAGTAGATTGATTTGATGGTACAGGCTATTAAACTTGATTTTAACGCAGTTTAAAAGACAATCTTTGACTGTATTCTGTCTTAGAAAGAAAATATTTTACTAACTTGTGCTTTTTTATAAATTTTTTATTTCCTAAGATTAAGGAGTTATTGTCTGGTGCAATGGTTAGGGAGTCAAGGCTTAGGATGCAGTAAATGCTTAAGCTAAGCTTCAAAATGAAGCAAAAAGTTAAATAGTACTGATTTTTGACCTACAACCTCTTGTATATGTCCATATGCCAATCTTTTTTAAAATAATTTTTTTCATAATAAGTTTTTGAAATAATTTTCTTCATAATAATTTTTTAAAATGATTTTTTTCATAATAATTTTTTGAAATAATTTTTTTCATAATAATTTTTTAAAATAATTTTTTTCATAATAATTTTTTAAAATAATTTTTTTCATAATAATTTTTTGAAATAATTTTCTTCATAATAATTTTTTAAAATAATTTTTTTCATAATAATTTTTTAAAATAATNCTCAGTATTTGGTCAGCTTTACGTGAATAAAAACTTCAGCAGTTTTCTTCATATTTTTATTCGCGTAAAGGTAAGCAATTTACTCAGTAATTGCTCAATTTTACGTGAATAAAAACTAAAAAAAAGTTGTTGAAGTTTTTACTTACGTAAAGCTGACCAATTACTGAGTAAAAGCAATTGCTCATTTTTATTCACCCGGCCTATTGAACCTAATAAAGTAAGTAAAAATGCAACAGTTTTGATAGTATTTAATACAATTGAAAAGAAAAATGAAACACTCTGATAGTATTTAATGTAATTGTAAAGAAAATATACACGAAATGTTTTATTAAACAATCTGAGAAGAGATTAACAATTAAGAGAAGATATTGAGGAGTTCAAAACTATCTTCATCAAAAACATAGATAATTTTTGAAAATGTAAAAAAAAGTTGCAAAATCCAAAATTATTTTTTTTTTGTAGTTAATGTTCTCTAGCCCTGAATTTTAAACTGGTGGTGGTTCTAAATAAAAACTATATAAAATTTCTAACTCAAGTTCCATTCAACCTTTTTTTTATTCATTATATGAAAATTATGTTAAATTTTGTGTAAAATACAAACTGGTTAATTAATACCGACAAAGCTTGTTTCTCAATGAAAAATAAATATCAAGCACTCTTCAAAAATCATATATATAGAAATGAGATCATAGTATCAAGCAGATTGTTTCATTTTAAAAGTAAGAAATGATAGTTACGAATACTAATTAATCTTTTTCAATAATTGATCACTTTAAATAATTAATTTTGTTAAATCTCGCAATAAGGTTTTTTTACTCTTTCATCCGGGTTCTCCCATTTTTAATTATGCTTTTTTTTTAATATAACATTGAAAACTTTTACAAGTTGACCTAGGCTGATTTATACAAAGTATGTTAAGCTCAGAGTAGATTGATTTGATGGTACAGGCTATTAAACTTGATTTTAACGCAGTTTAAAAGACAATCTTTGACTGTATTCTGTCTTAGAAAGAAAATATTTTACTAACTTGTGCTTTTTTATTAATTTTTTATTTCCTAAGATTAAGGAGTTATTGTCTGGTGCAATGGTTAGGGAGTCAAGGCTTAGGATGCAGTAAATGCTTAAGCTAATTCAAAATGAAGCAAAAAGTTAAATAGTACTGATTTTTTGACCTACAGCCTCTTGTATATTTTCATATGCCAATCTTTTTTAAAATAACTTTTTTCATAATAAGTTTTTGAAATAATTTTCTTCGTAATAATTTTTTGAAATAATTTTCTTCATAATAAATTTTTTAAATAATTTTTTTCATAATAAATTTTTTTAAATAATTTTTTTCATAATAAATTTTTAAAAAAAGAAAAAGAAACAAAATATCAGGATAAATATACAACTAAGATGATGAAGATAGCTATTGTTGAATAACTTTTCTATATTCATTTCAGATTTAATGACATTAGAAGTCAGAAGACTTTTTAAGTCTCGAATAAAGATTTTCAATAAGCTGCTAAGCTTTTCTTATTTCTGTCGCGCAAAGTTTGATGGGAGTAAAAAAAAAAAAGTAGACAAACTTGAAAAATATACGAATATTTAAATTCGAATCTTAGAACATTTTAGGAAGCGTGAAAGTAGCAACATTTTTTACATGAAAAATACCAGAAGCGAAACACTTGACAAAAAACTTTTTACTTCTAAAGAAACAAATACTATTTAAACATATTTGTGCTTAGTATTTATTTCAAAATTGGATCAACAAGTTAATATTTGCTTTGGAAGTCAAAGTTTTTTATCACCATTAAAAATCACGAGGAATAAAAATTAATATCAACTTTTTTTCTAAAAAACATTTTTTTAAGAAATTTAATTTTACAGTAACTAAATGCCAAAATAATGCCAAATTAATTCCAAAGTAATGCCAAAATAATGCCAAATTAATGCCAAAATAACGCCAAAATGCCATGAAATGTCATTAGGTCAAAAAAATTTCCAAAATTATAGGATGCCAATTTTCCAAAATTTTACCGTATGGCATTATAGGATGCCAATTTTCCAAAATTTGGCATCCTATAATGCCATACGGTAACGCTGCGTAAAAGAATCATTCTCAAAAAAAGAAAAGATACGAAAATTTTTTGTTGCCAGTTTCCTCACGTTAATGTCGAAGAAAAATACTTCTACAAAAAATCTATTGATTTGTCTAATTTTTTCATAAGAAGAGTTCAAGTAGTTAAGCAAGAAAAGGATATTTCAAGCAGTATTCTCAAAATAAAAAATTTTTTTTTTGGAACTTTGAATTTTAAAGGAACATACACTTAATGGCTGTAAAGTATGTAAGAAGCGAATCAGCAAATTGTTTACCATAGCAACTTATCATTTTTTTAGACCAAAAAACCTTAACAACGTTATCCTAAAATATTTATTATACTTATATTTATTATATTATTATAATTATTATAATTACATTTATTATATTATTATAGCTATTTATATAAGAAATAGTTATTCTAAACACCTGCCTAAAATGCGCTCCTGCTACCAGTAAGAAATTGAAGGCTGACGTGCCTATCACTAAAAATTTAATTTCTTGCATCAGAAAAGCATGGGAATCAGTCTTGGAGAACAATTAGCACGATATGAAATTCTTTATAAGACACACCATTTAAAAAGGTTTTGTCAAGTTGCTTACAATCGATTTGGTAGAAAAATTATCTGCTGCTGATGAAAAGAAAAAAAGCTAAGCGCATCTCACAGAAAAATAAAAGCAACATTTTTCTTAAAAATAGCACTTAACACATAGCTTTTTCAACAACTATAAAGCACTCATTTGTTTAGTCAAATACATTTCTATTGTCGCCATCCGGAAATTTGTCGCAGTGGCTTTGCCCCACCCGGGAAAATTCACCAAGCTTTCAAAAATATTTAAAAAATAAAAACCATAATATACTTAAAGATTAACAAATATAACACCTTTGGCCGAAACATTGTTTTTTTACATGATCTTTTATCATAAACTATACGACCTTATATTATAATATTGCTTTAAGTTTAGCACTTACGTTAAATAACTTGATGTATTTAAACTTTGAAGAACTATGATCTGCTACTTTAAATATTTTAAAAACTTCGATTTTTGTAATAAACATGTCGCACTTTGTGAAATTGAAGTATTGTCTCTTCATAAATTAAATAATTTTTTTACATGTAATTAACAACAAGGTTTTCCCTGGGATTTTTGCTACCTCAAGGTTTGCTAGGTATACCAGGTTGAGTGAAAACCCTGTATATAGCACCNCAATTTTTTTCATAATAATTTTTTAAAATAATTTTTTTCATAATAATTTTTTGAAATAATTTTTTTCATAATAATTTTTTGAAATAATTTTCTTCATAATAATTTTTTAAAATAATTTTTTTCATAACAATTTTTTAAAAAAAGAAAAAGAAACAAAATATCAGGATAAATGTACAACTAAGATGACGAAGATAGCTATTGTCGAATAACTTTTCTATATTCATTTCAGATTTAATGACATTAGAAGTCAGAAGACTTTTTAAGTCTCGAATAAAGATTTTCAATAAGCTGCTAAGCTTTTCTTATTTCTGTCGCGCAAAGTTTGATTGGAGTAAAAAAAAAAAAGTAATCAAACTTGAAAAATATACGAATATTTAAATTCGAATCTTGGAACATTTTAGGAGGCGTAAAAGTAGCAACATTTTTTACATGAAAAATACCAGAAGCGAAACACTTGACAAAAAACTTTTTACTTCTAAAGAAACAAATACTATTTAAACATATTTGTGCTTAGTATTTATTTCAAAATTGGATCAACAAGTTAATATTTGCTTTGGAAGTCAAAGTTTTTCATCACCATTAAAAATCACGAGGAATAAAAATTAATATCAACTTTTTTTCTAAAAAAACATTTTTTTAAGAAATTTAATTTTACATTAACTAAATGCCAAAATAATGCCAAAGTAATGCCAAAATAATGCCAAACTAATGCCAAAATAATGCCAAAATGCCATGAAATGTCATTAGGTCAAAAAAATTTCCAAAATTATAGGATGCCAATTTTCCAAAATTTTACCGTATGGCATTATAGGATGCCAATTTTCCAAAATTTGGCATCCTATAATGCCATACGGTAACGCTGCGTAAAAGAATCATTCTCAAAAAAAGAAAAGATACGAAAATCTTTTGTTGCCAGTTTCTTCACGTTCATGTCGAAGAAAAATACTTCTACAAAAAATCTATTGATTTGTCTAATTTTTTCATAAGAAGAGTTCAAGTAGTTAAGCAAGAAAAGGATATTTCAAGCAGTATTCTCAAAATAAAAAATTTTTTTTTGGAACCTCAAATTTAAAAGGAACATACACTTAATTGCTGTAAAGTATGTAAGAGGCGAATCAGCAAATTGTTTACCATAGCAATTTATCATTTTTTTTAGACCAAAAAACCTTAACAACGTTATCCTAAAATATTTATTATACTTATATTTATTATATTATTATAATTATTATAATTACATTTATTATATTATTATAGCTATAATAATATAATAAAAAATTTATTTTCTTGCATCAGAAAAGCATGGGAATCAGTCTTGGAGAACAATTAGCAGGATATGAAATTTTTTATATGACACACCATTTAAAAAGGTTTTGTCAAGTTGCTTACAACCAATTTGGTAGAAAAATTATCTGCTGCTGATGAAAAGAAAAAAAGCTAAACGTATCTCACAGAAAAGTAAAAGCAATATTTTTCTTAAAAATAGCATTTAACAAATACCTTTTTCAACAACTATAAAGCACTCATTTGTTTAGTCAAATACATTTTTATTGTCGCCAAAAGGGTTATTAGTTCATAGGCGTAGAACGGCTGGGGCTCGGGGGCTCGAGCCCCATCCGGAAATTTGTCGCTGTGGCTTTGCCCCACCCGGGGAAATTCACCAAGCTTTCAAAAATATTTAAAAAATAAAAACCATAATATACTTAAAGATTAACAAATATAACACCTTTGGCCGAAACATTGTTTTTTTACATGATCTTTCATCATAAACTACACGATCTTATATTATAATATTGTTTTAAGTTTAGCACTTACGTTAAATAACTTGATGTATTTAAATTTTGAAGAACTATGATCTGCTATTTTAAATATTTTAAAAACTTCGATTTTTGTAATAAACATGTCACACTTTGTGAAATTGAAGTATTGTCTCTTCATAAATTAAATAATTTTTTTACATGTAATTAACAACAAGGTTTTCCCTGGGATTTTTGCTACCTCAAGGTTTGCTAGGTATTCCAGGTCGAGTGAAAACCCTGTATATAGCACCACCTTTAAGCTCCATTCGTAACAATCCATTAATAACAAGCATATTTAACAATCATAAGATTATAGCTAATCTTTTTTGCATTGACTAATAATTCTTACCAATTACTGCTTGAAAACTCCCAGTTGATAAAAGCCTTAGCACTATTAGTACTTTTGCTTCTGAAGAAATTGGGTTGCTTCTCAATGTCATTGGTGACAAATGATTGTGCAAAGTGTTGACAATATCTCTTATATTACTTTTTGGTAAACAAAACTTTTGAAGACATTCCACGTCAGAGTGATTGCTTAAAGCAGCACACTGAGTCTCATGCCAAAGTTGATCTTGATCATGTGCAGCTAGAATTATTGGAATATCTATTTTGACAAAACTTTTATAAAGCTGTTAAAACAAAGATATGAATTATGATCATAATACTTAATAAAACATGTACCTTTTTAAAAAAAATTGTGAAGAAGAACATATATTTAACAATAGTAATATTATATCTTTGTAAGATGTTACATTGTTGTACAGGGACTGTGCAGTTATATTTTTGTACAGGGACTTTTATAATACAAATTTCCACATAATATAACATCTTACAAAGATGTTATACTATTATATATATATATATATATATATATATATATATTAGTATAACATCTTTATAAGATTTTATATAATGTTACATATATTATGTTACATTATAAAGATGTTTTATTATGTGATATTAATAATATGAAAATATATCATCTTATATAAGATGCTATATCATTATATATAAGATATATTCAGCCTAATAAATATAATAATATAACATCTTAACAAGATGTAATGTTATTATGATGAAGTTATTTTTTGTTAATATCTGTGATTATTGTTAACCCTTACTATAATAGATATAATTTACTTATGTTAAGAACCCTAATAATATATCAATCTGACAATAGAACTATATATGCATCATAAAAATATAGGGTAAGGTTGCTAAAATTGTACCGATGCCTATATTGTACTTTTAACATAACTCGTTATTTTTACAACCCACAAGAAATTTTTT
>QPEY01000189.1:63781-81692 GCA_014706445.1 Hydra viridissima
TATATTTCCATTTTTTTTTTTTTTTTTTTTTTTTTTTTGTTATTTTCAAAATCTGATTTAGATCATAAAGTTTTATTAGTAAGTCACTATTTGCAATGACCTGTATTTTGGTTACATTCTTATTAACACGAAAAATATATTGATAATAAATACTGATGAGTATACTCTTAGTATTGAAGTACTATAGTCAGTGGCGTATCTAGGGTAGGGCAGGCAGGGCACGTGCCATGGGCGCAAGCCTGAAAGGGGCGCAAAAGAGGCTTGGTTGCGATACAATAAGCGAGAATTATATAAAATAAATTAAGAAATAATATATCATATAAAATAGATATATTATATAAAACAAGGTTTGTGCCATCATTTATTAAAAAATTGTAATTAAGCACTTTATGTGGGGGAAGAGGGGTGCGAGATCGGTGTTTGCCCCAGGCGCTATTTACCCTAGGTACGCCATTGACTATAGTATTCAACTTTTATTGATTCACATTGTGGAAATTCTTGATTTTTTTAATTTCAGTCGAATGAAGTATCTTAAATCTTAGCTAAAATATCTGTTAATGAATAATATCAAAATAAGAGTTGAGTTAAGCATTCTTCCTTCATCTCGTACATTTTCAGGCTGTCAAGCAATTTCAGCAAGTTATCTTTATGAGTTTTTAAAATGATGAATCTTAAGTTTGTGGACGTAAATTTAAAGCTTCGAAAAGTTTAGAAAAAACTTCTGAACTCTTTAGGAAAAACTTCTCTTATCTAAGCTAAAGAAAAATCTCCCGCACGGGGAATCGAACCCCGGCCGCCTGGGTGAAAACCAGAAATCCTAGCCACTAGACCATGCGGGATTGAAATAGGCTAATTTTATAAAATATTTATTTTTCAAAAATAAATTATAAACCTCAATATAAATTGAGCTTTAATTTTGATTATATTTGATTGCTTTTTGATGTTACTTTTGATTATTGAATTGAATTAGTAAACTAATATTTGCAAATATTTGCGTTATGTTGTATTCTGCAACACGTCTATAAACTAATTTCGAAAATATTTCACGTTTGTATTGCTATTTTTTATAATGAGAAAAACGCGTCTAAGATTTCGAAAGAATCGGTAGCAAAGTATCAATTTGGATGTCCTAGGGACAGCTAACTTACAATTTCAAAAATATCCTAACAGTAGAATTTATCCAATCTTTTTCACCAATAGTGAATCATTGGTGAAAATCATTGGTGAAAAAGATTTTAGTTTTGCATTACATTTCAAATAAACTTTTCAAACTTATTTTTTGGACCAAACCACTAAATCATTACTTTAAGTCGTTCTTCGCCTCTGATAAACTTTAGTTTTGAAAATGAACGTCCTGCTGCCGCAACTGTAATCATCAATGAATAAATGTAGTGAATAAGAATATATATAAATAGAATAAATGCAAATAATACAAACGTAATAATATAAATAGAACAAATGCAGTGCATATGTCTGGTTATGTTGTTGTAGATGTTGATCTATTTCGTTTATACTACAATCAGGCGTTAAATCAAATATTTTAATCACGAGTTTCTTTTATGGAGGTTCAAATAGTTTTTATTCACCATGTTGTTCAGAGATACATTTTTATTTTATTATTACGTTGGACTTTTAAATGTCGGTGTGTTTACCCATTTTTATGCAACATTAGTAATCAAATACTCGTTATTTTTATTCATTAAGCATCTTTACCTTTTTTTTTATGATAAAAATCCTTTTGATTGAAACTTTCCCCCGTAAATTGCCAATAACTTTCATGAAAAAAAAATTTCCATAACTCACTGATTGTTCAAGATTCATTGTCAGCTGATTTAGTTGTGTTAAATGATCGCAATCGTCATGTATGTCAGCAAGAAGACATGCTTTATTTAATACCATCCTATTTCAATATTTAATCCTTACAAACTTTAAGTAAACAACAAAATCAAAGAAAACTTTTGAGATTGATAATTCCAGATAATGTCTGAATTCATCCATTTTAACATTTTTCGCTGTTCCAGTTCTCTTTACTTTTCGAATATTGTTTTATCTTTTAACCATTGAGGTGCGCCATTTATGTCTGTACAATTTAAAGTGAAATAGAAATATAAAAAGTTAACGAAGTTAATCTGCGCAAATTAAAAGATTTATCAATCTTTTCGAAAACTCTATTCAAAGTTCCTAGAAGGTCTTCCTTTCTCTGAAACTTATTTCAAATTTAACAAGCAAGTAATATAATGGAAAATGATATGGAACTTGATTTCTTACACCTATTCGTTTGCTATTATCGTAGTTCAGAGGATTCGTCATGAATACCTGTACAGATACCTCGTCACAGAGGAATACCTCGTGAGAGTATTGCATCACCTTTTCAAAAGGATTAGAGATACAATTATTTTAAGATACAATTATTTTTTAATTATAGATAATCGAACAAACTTTCTATGAAATAACGGTTGATCATGCTATTTAATTTTTAAAAAAATTATTTTGCTTTGTTTAATCTTGGGTTATTATTCGTTATTTTATTTAACTAATTATGGGAAAGGGGACGGAGAGGAAACTCCTATATTGAATGGAAAACGCACCAATTCAGATCCTATACCAATTTAATAATAGTTTTAGCGATTACAAATATTTTTACAAATTTATTGGCTTTATAATTTTGTGAGTTAAGTTGTTGCAAAAATTGTTGGACGATAATATTGCAAAAATGAAATTAGTTTCTCGATTTGAAAGCAAAAAATTAACAAATCTCCGTACTTAAACTTGGAGCATTACTTATATTTAACTCGTTTAGAAATGTGGCAGTGAAAATGTCTCCGAAACGTAAAGAAACAATGGGCAAAAAAGTCTATGAAAAAAGAAATATATTTAGACATTACGAGGAAAAATTTATCGCAAGGTGAACAAAAGCTTGGATTGCATAATCAATTTTACTTCCAGCAAAATAACAATCCAAAATATACAGCGTACACGGTGAAGGGCTGTTTTATAACATCCCTCAACACACCCTCACAATCCTCATATGCTCCACACACCCTCACAATCTTCAGATCTAAACCCCATTAAACACATTTTGGAAGAACTGGATAGAAAAGCTTAATAAGCTGAAATTAAAAACAAAAATGAATTGAAAGAACGTCTTTCTCAAAAATGGGAATAAATTGAAGAAACTGTAATAAAAAGTTTTATTTTATTAATGCTAAGACAACATCATCTCCAGACAGCGTCATTAATTTCAAAGAATATTTTACAAAGTATTAATCACATTGCTATGAGAACAACTTCTATAAATAAAGCATCAATATACGAACAAACTTTTTTTCAATACCTTTATTGTACTACGTTAGTAAATGTTAATTCAAAAACTAGACACTATTTTCTTTTCATTTTTATCATTTACACTTCTATTTTTGTCAGCATGTCTTTGTGTACAACAATATTGAGAGAATTTATTAAATGTACGAACACTTATTTCCTTCATGTTTAAAATATAAATCATTAACAACAACAAAAAATATGTTAAATCATAACTTTATTACATATTTATTTTTATAAGTCCGATAAGCTTTTTTTCTAAAAAAAAGAATATGATTATTGTTTTAATTTTATTTTTAGAAATGGAAACCTCGAAATCAAAGTTATTGTATATTTCACTGTATATTTATTATGTTAAAAAGAAAAACTCAACAATCTTCAATTATTTTAATGTATATCACATGTGCATCATATTTCTGACATGTTCATGAAGGGATTTTAATGTGCATCTGATTTTGAGCCTACACTCTGCCCAGTAAAATGAAATAGATTTTAACGGCGTTACAATTGTAAATTCAGTGAACTATATCTTTCTAGGTAAGATTGTTGTGATGTAAAATATGTGCGAGTATGTATCCTGGTTAAAAATCTGAAAGTGCGTTAACATGTTTTCTCAATCGACAGATTATAAAAATATGGAATACCAACGAAAAAACCTATTACTTACTAACTTAAATCATAATAAGATATCTGGTACTTATAATGTCTAGTTGGTCGGTGATTTTTGTTTGTTCAAAAGTACCATCGATGTTGTTGTTTATGAAAAACCAACAATTTCAGTAAGAAGTCCGTCATAGCTCAAGAGAAAAGCATGTTAAATGCATATATGTGTGTGTGTATGTGTGTATAACTTGACCATCATGACCGGGAATATAGGATTAAGATTTCTGATGTCCCACGAATAGTGTTTAGGTTCAACCGCTCTAACCGGCATAATTTACCATTTTAACATAATTTATCGCCTTAAATGAAAATTTATTTAGCATTATCTAAACACCCGGAATAGCGTGCATTTTGAAAATTGAATATTAGGTTATGAATTATTTTTGTAAAAATACTAAACATTTTTAGCTTAAAAAAGTAACAAACTGACCTTCAACATGAAACCTAGCTGTTTTTCTCTACTAAAATCCAAAATATGTATTAAAAATGTTTACCGAAAAGTTGGTTAATTCTTTACAATCTATATCTTTATAGCTTGAAGCACTACTTACAGTGCAAATTGTTATAACTTGAAGCACTACCAGAAAGAACCTTTCTTGTAAAGCCAAGCATAATTTCTGCTTTTTTATCACTCTCACCCTTATTTCTACATTATATTTTTTTTAATTTTGTGTAAATACTAATAAAGAAATAGTTTCAATGTGTTAATTAGATTCATAGCACATGGATTGGTCTTACTCTTAATTTTTACGCTTTATAAACACCTTTTTTATTTTTAAAACTTTTAAAATTTCAACATTTTTTAAAAGTTGCTCACTTCTTTAAAAGTTATTTTTATGCAGAGTTCTGTCTGAAAACTAAAAACTCTCTCATTTGATTTATTTACGATAAACGAACGCAAAACCTCTTAAGAGTAATCGGGAGTAGTTTTCAAATGTAATGAGTCAATTAAAAGCAGTATTCACCGAATGTGTTTTTCTTTATTTCTGTAAAGTTATATTACTTTTAGCAAACAAAAAAACTTCATTTTTTGTTTAGAAATTGTACAGTTGGTTATCTAAACAAAGTTGTAACTTTTACCTACCTTTTCAATCGTCTACGCAGCTAAAATCATTCCTTAACGCAGGGAAGTTTGTAAACCGTTAACTTTACAGTTACAGGAATTATGAAATAAACCTTTCGCTTGAATTACTTTGAAAACGGGTTTGATTTTGATGGTAGTTGTTACTCAAATATTAAAAATCAAAATTTTGTATGTCAACGTGTTTTTGCGTTAACTATGCAAAAACCAGATTTTGTTTACACAGTTTTTATCAAATAAAATAATCTATTCAAATCAATCGTTTACTTTAGTAGATGTAAAAAACGCCCACTTTTTTAATCTTTTGAACTAAGGATCGCTTGACTCCGGATAGCTTCACTATTGGAGAGAATAATCAAATATACCAAGAACTCCCAAATATCTGCAACAAAGCTGTTCTGAACTGCTTCCTATTTTTCAATGAGATTCTTGGGGCATTTTTGTATTTAACAATTTGTCGCCCAATTATGACAACAAACTTGATCCTTGCCTCAGAGAGCTAACTCATAATGCCTTGAATAAATTTTAAATATGAAGACTTTTTATCTAGAACTGTAACATAATATTTCTAACAGTTCAATGGCCCATCCTTTCTTCTTAATGTTATATTATGGCAGTAATTTTTAACACATTAAGGGCGAACACAATAAAGATATATTTTCAAACAAAAAGTGATATTAAAAATAAGATAATAGAGTAGCTAGATATTTCACGCGTATTACAATGCCAAAAAAATACTAACATTGAAATTATTTTACATTCAAGTTTGAATTTCATTTGAAAAACAAACTTATTCGTGTAAACACTAATTAGAACACCACTATTTGTTATAACATCTAACTTATTTGCAACAACGAATCGATATTCCCAAAAAGCACCTCTGACAAAATTAATGTAAAACAACATTTATTCCGAATCTGCCATTTAATAAATGAATATAGAAAATGTCACTAACAGTGCAAGCTTAACAGAATATAAGTTGCACTCACTTTTGCTTGATAATTTCAAAACAATTTTAGTTGTATTTGTCTTCATATCAGTATCGCTCACTACATCACCACATCAATTTTTAATGCATTTTAATCCTGCACTACTTCGATACTATATTGAGAACTGTCTGATTTTCTAACGTCATTTATAGTTATTGTTTTAGAACTTCTCATAATTGCCCATGATAACCAATTATCAATGTTCAGTATCTTGCTACCATTTTTCGTCCAGAAGATGTTTTCCAACTAAACAAAGCTTATACTCATATATTAAAATTTTATTAAATACTAAAAACTTAAGAAATACGAAGTAATAACTCATGCAGATGGATGACAATTTAACTTGAGTGGTGGGTACCCTTCAGCTATGTTTATTCTCACTTCTAACATGCTTTTCTCTTGAGCTGCAACGGACTTCTTACTCACTAAAGTTCTTGGTTTTTCATACACAACAACATCGATGGTACTTTTGAACGAACAAAAATCACCGACCAAAAGGCACTTTAATAACAATTTTACCTAGAATAATACAGTTCACTGAATAAACAATTACAACGTCTATAAAAAAAACCCATTTTATTTCTTGAATAAGATTTTCTGAATTGGTTCTTATTTCGATGATATCGCTTATGTTTTCAACTACCTTATGAGGGGAAGGTGTTACCCACGTGATACGAGGATAATCGAATGATAAACATTTGGGAAAAAGTGACGTACACAATTAAGATTGTATATAAGAATGTAAATGCCATATAAAAACAAAAATACTGTATGAAACATCAAGCAAAGATGTAAATAAAAAGCTTGATGCTAACGCATAGTTATGGCATTTGGAGTAGTACAGTAGTTTGAGTTTTATTTCTAACTTCTAATGTCACTTTTTTAACTATACAAATTATGCATTCATAGATAATCGAGATTTGGTTTCAAAGGAGCTAAAAGAGTTATAAAGTGTAAAAAATTCCATTTAACATGAAAACGATATCAAAAATTCTGTTTCTTGTAAAAATAATTTTTACATAATAAAAAAAAATGCCAACGGTAAAAGAACTGCTAAATGCTACAAAGAGTTTAAACCGTTATTTAAGACAACCTCGCTTTTGTTTTGAATAACCAGTTACATTATTCAATACTTTCTCAGTTTTGAATAAGCCAACTACTTATTCAGAACTGAGAAAGACTGATTTAATTAAACTGTTAGATGACTCCTCTGGATCCAGTGCTTTGCACAACGACACCTTTGGAGCAACGAATCAACAACATACAGCTTAAAAAGAGCCAACGATAAATTTCCGACATAGAAAGAATTAAAAAGTGCGGCGGAATATCTGTGTCTAACTGGCTATTCAAATTTAAAGAAACCTCAAATGACTAAATTAATATTAAAAGCCGCTAGTGTATCCTAGGCTCCTTTGGAGGTAAGTGATTTAACCGTATTTGATGATGAACCTGTGACATCAAATAGCAAACGAAAAAGTGAGTTTGTATGAAACACTCGAATTGAAGCGGATAAGTGGCTAGCTGATGTTGATAAGGAGATTAAAAAAACAAAGAGTATAGATATTAAATTAGGTTTACAATTGCTCAAAAATAAAAGATTAAAAAAATACACAAAAAACAAGACAGGTGAAAAAAAACTTTCAAGAGTACTAATAATGAGAAAAAATAAACTCTGCTTTGAACAGTCTTCCGAACGTTTTTATTACTGATGTTGATGCAGTACAAAGAGTTAATGAAATATATAACAATCTTCAATCTTTTTTAAAATCTGTAGGATCAACAGCAAAACATTGTCTTTGTGCTCAAAAGTTGCTATTTGTTTACAACCGTTTAATTCATTTTTACATCAATTTTTAAACAGCGAACTTATGCAGTGGCCGATCAAGTTTAGTTGGAGCCCTAAGCGGTAAAAATAGCTCGGCTCTCAAAGCTAAATTAGAGAAAAAAATA
The DNA here is from genome assembly GCA_014706445.1 of Hydra viridissima. Lineage (NCBI taxonomy): Eukaryota > Metazoa > Cnidaria > Hydrozoa > Anthoathecata > Hydridae > Hydra > Hydra viridissima. The sequence goes on from QPEY01000189.1 coordinate 71,786, forward strand.
TTTAAAAACTCCAAAATATTGTAAAAATAAGACTTATGTAAAAAGAGTTCATCCGAATGTTGGTCTTTTTAAATCAAAGTTTATATTTTAGCTTGCAGAAATATATTAAAAGTACGTTTAGCATTTAATTTTATTGAAAAATTGATAAAAAGTAATACAAATACTCGATAAACGATTAGAAACAAGAAACAAACAACAAACTGTATTTAAAAAATGCACGAAGAGGTACTTATAAGTACAGTTTTATAATATATATGATTTAACACTTTCTAGAAAAAAAATTACAATAAATATTTTTACTTTCTGGTTCACTATTTCTCAAAAGTTACGTTTTTAAAATAGAATAAAACTATTATGGAATATTGTTAAAAGAATACTTTTGCAATTCAACAGTTTTGAGGTGAATTATAGTCTTTTATTCACACCAAGGCAAGAGAAACGTAGTATAGATGATATTGTAATCACTGTCAGTTATTATAAGTTCTTTTTTAATTTTTTAAAGGTGAGAAATGAAGATAAATGCAAAGAAATTTCACTGAATTCAAATATTAGAGATTTCCTTTTTTTTAACTTTACGTTAGGTCCGGTAAAATGGGCGAGTGCATATAAACCACTAGTCTCTATAATAACTGAATAGCGCATCTCTAATATCAAAATTGATGCCAAAATCGCCATATTGGAAAGCCCCAGAACGCTGAAGTCTGATACTGTGTATTTAAAGCGATTAGTCGAAAAACAGAACTTAAAGCTTACGGGATTTAAATTTTTGGGGCTTTCCAATATGGCGATTTTGGCGTCAAAAAATTAGAAGTTTTGCTCGGAGTTGCGCTATCCAGTTATTATAGAGATCAGTGATATAAACTAATGTATATGGGGGTATGTAGTATTTAGTTTCGGCGGAAACCCGATCAAGGTCATTTTAGAAGTAAGAATAGTGGAGAGAATTTTCCCAATATATCTAACTTTATAAAGTATTTTTAGGTCATAGTCAGCTCTCAGGACAACAACTTTACGCTTTATAATTCAACTTTATAAAGTATATTTAGGTCATAGCCAGCTCTTACCACAGCAACTTTACACTTTATAATTCAACTTTAATTTTGAAGAGGATATTGTTGTGTGTTTTTAAAAATAATAACTTTTTTAGCCATGCCCATTTTTAATACAATTGCATTTAGAAGTTTTCATATGAAACCTGGATTTTCTCTAAGATGTTTCACTTTTTCCATCATTTCTTTAATGTGACTATTTAAGTAATAATTCTTTAACCTCGTCAAATACTTATAACAGTTATATGAAGTGTCTAGAATATATTTTAGATTTAGCAATTATACAGATATATTCTCCCTGTGAATTAAAAAGGAAAGAATCTGATGACTTTTTAAGAGATGTAAAAGAATTTATTAGATTTATAAATGATACTTTAATACCTTTTTCAAACTTATCAATAGCATTAAAAATATATTTTCTAAGGGTGTTATCATCACAATTATCATCAACATCATCATCAATAGCATATTTCCAAAGTGAAAACGAGGCTCTAGCTCGTAGATTCGAAGGATCCAAGGCACATAGCACTGTAACATCATCATCATTAATAATATAATTATTATTGTCATCATAATATTAGGTTGGGTTAAAACCAGGATTGCAATCTGAATCCTTATTTGAATGATTATCTAAATTATTTTCTCAACCGTTATCGAAATTATTGCTTAAATTATTATGCTAATCTTAAATAATTATGTTAGTTATGCTAATTATTATGTTAAATTAAAATGTAAATCATTATCTGAATCATTATCTAAATAGCTTGATGTATCGGAATAGCCATCTGAATAATTGTCAACAATATAACTATATTTCTATTATTTTTCTCAATATATACCTTTTTTCTTTACAAGTTCAGAAATATATTCTTCTAAAAGTTGTATAACAGCTTCCATATCTTAAATTTTCAGCTGAAATCAATTAGCTGCAAATATATTTCATGAATTTGTATATAAAATATATTTCATAAATTTGTATATAAATATATTTCATGAATTTGTATATAAAATATATTTCATACATTTGTATATAGAACATGTGCTTCAACAATTTAGACCTTGTATATCATGAACTTTTTTCTAAAATAATAAATGTGCAACAATATTGTTTAGATGTTCACTAATATATCGAAAATCTTCTAAAGACAATGTGTATCTGACTTCATTTATAACTTTTGATATAGAATTATGCAAATCACAAGTCATACTTTGAAATTAATTAATACGATTTCCAAGATCAGTATCAACATCGTCAAGTAAATTATCTACATAAGATACAACATGATCTTATCTAGAATTATTAACAGTAATTTTTTTTTTACCCATTCATACCGTGCTTACAGTGTTATCTCTAAGATTACTCACCATTTTTACCATATTTCGAGCATTATCCTTATCCTTATCCTTAGAATTAAAATTCATTCTTAGATATTCTTACTATTTTCTATTTCTAATTTGTTACAGAATTCATTTTTTTGCTGCTAGCGCTTTGCTCCATAACTCCTTTGGAACTAAATCATTCTACTAATAGTATCTAGCTTATCCGTTCCTTCTCACATCTTTTTTAAAACATGTAAGCATAAATGTCTGCAAAATACTTCATCCCCACTCTGAATTTGATTTGTGTTATATTAGATTGGATAGTTTGATTATTTTTGTAGCTCTTTAGGTGGTAAACGATAGTTATCAAAACAATACTTTACTTAAGTAATAGATTTTTAATGAAATCTTTTATAGTTCTGAAAGTAAATTTAATCAAGATTTCAAATAACAAAAACAAAATTACTTTAATTAATTTTCTTCGCTTAAAATTTGACCATTTCTTGCGGCGTGTTGAAATCTCGACGAAAGATAATTATCCGAACATGAACAACGCTTTCTGAGTGATAATTAAAAAAAGACTTTTAAGCAATAATTGAAGTTATTTTATTTTGAAGTAATGAATAACCGCTAATAATTGACAGATATTTTTCAAAGCTGTTTGGTTTATCATTGAAACCATCAAAAATGGGAGTTATGACTGAGGAATGGTCGCTAGTTCAGTGCAACTTAGTTAAGGGTTTATTCAAACAATTGCATTAGGAACCATCCGCAACTTGGTTAAAAAACACAGAAGGTTTGGATACGTGAAAAATCACCCAAGATCAGAAGCAAAGCGCAAAACGAAACCCAGATTTGATCGACAAGTTGTGAAGATGGTACAGGAAAACCAATTTTTATCAGCACTAAAATCATCAAATCTTGAAAAAGAACTTAGAATTTAAGTGAACCTGTTTACTATTCGAAATCAATTGTAAGAGAGTGGATTTAAAGCAGTAGTTCCACGCAAGAAGCCAATCCTTTTAAAAACCTATCAAGAGCGAGGGATAGCATTTGCTAAGTAAAATGTAAACAAAATATAAACAGAAGTTTTTGAAGACTGGTGAATTAAATTTTGATATTGTGAAGTCTAGTGGAGCTCAAATATTATGGAGTAAGGAAGGCGAAGCATTCAAACTTGGTTGTATTCGAGGAGCAGCGAAACTCGGTGGAGGCAATGTTACGGTGTGGGGTTCAATGAAGTAGAATACTTGAGTTTGTTGATGGATTTATGAAAATTCGGTTATACTTTAAACTCTAAAGCACTATTTCTGCATTTCGTAATTTTATTCGAATGAATTTACAGAATGAGCCAACAGGTGAGAAGAAAACTTATTTTGGTTGTGAAGAAGATTCTTGTTTTTTGTAGAACTGTCTTTGGAAAGATGCCAGTCAGAACGAGATTTCACATTCTTCAAACATTTCTTTTACATTATTGTAATAACAAACTTGTTCTTCTTTTATAAAATTGCAAAAAAACACTTCATGATGCTTCCCATGAATACTTATTAAAATATTTCTTTTAAGCAAATTCCACTCTTTTAACCAGGAAAATAGAACTCTGCTCAACCTTTGGGCATGCTCAGATCTCTGACAAAATATTTGAAGTCTTTTAAGTTAATGAACTGCGGTCCACATATTTGTAATATGCTCATGGAGTCCTGCTATCAAAGTTGGCACTAGAAGTTTCTGATTCAGACACATTCAGTTCTGGACCAGAAGGGACAACAAAATTTTCAAAACATGATAATATAATACAAATTGTTTTGTATTACTACAATGTGCGCCTACACAATGTCTATGAAACTCTTAAGTGATATGCTTCGTGCATTCCATCCCTTTGTCTTTACACTTTCTTAAAAGATAGGAATATAAATATTGATTATTGTATTAAGTAGCTTTCTGGATTTTTTTGTTGCTATGGTAATTTCATTGTTAAAACTGCTTTTAAAGTAGTTTGCAAGGTAATCAGATCCATATTCGAGGGAATGGGAGGGGGGGAGGGAGGAAGGATGATTTGTAAAAAGAAACTTTAAAGCACTTAGAACTTGGAATGTTAGCTATCAGTTTTATACAGCTTATCATGGTTGTTTTAACCATGATTTATCTCGTCTACTTCAGTTATTCATTTATCTCGTCTACTTCAGTTAATGTTAGTAAAAAAACGTTTTTGTTGACATGTAGAATATTTTACAGAACTTGATAATAAACCTTTTACAGTTTGATGGAATATTTTTATAGGAGAAATAAATGCAGATTGTTCGTTGTTCAATAATTTCAACTTGGTGTTTCAGATGAAATGTCAAACAAATACTTACCAAATGTAATTTTTTTTTAGGGAGGAAAAATATTGCAGTCTTGATAAACTTCTCAGCATTTAAATTAAATTAATTCATTTTTTGGTAAGAAATCAAATACTGTTAAGCAAAGTAGAGACTTATTTTATCAACGTACCGTGGAGTGACCTAAGAAAGTTCTATGCTTTAACAAATTCCTAATTTAAAATATGACAAACTTTGTATATATGAAATAAACATTGGGGAAAATAACTTATTTTATTTAGTTATTTTAACTAAATAGATATCTAGATAAAATAGTTATTTTATCTAGATATCTAGTTAGTTAAAATAAGTAAATTCTTTTCTCTAAATGTTAATTTTATATATACGACATGTCAAGAAATTTGTCATTTCTTAAATTAGGACTTTCTTAAAGCACAGGACTTTGTTATTTGTAAAAATATATACTGTTTTATATGCAGTCCTGAAAATTTGTATGAAAAGTTTATTTTAAGTTAAAAGTTACGTAGAAGATTTAGCTTAATATAGTTAAAAACTTCTCAGATAAATATTTAATCTAAAACGTTATAAAATATGGTTGACTTTAAAGAACAGTTGCTAAAAAAGTAATTAGGCTATTGGCTATTTTTTGTAATCACATGCTGAAAGCGTTACAGTTTTGAAAAAAGATTTCATAAAGACTTCCATAGTATTTTAGAAAGAAAATGGAATTTTTTTTCCGCACTAAATGCATATATTTAAGTATGTATGTAAAGTACACTATTAATGGTGATTACAATTTTTATAATGAATTTTAATAACTCATTTATTTTAGTAATTTAGTTAATAAAAAGCTTTATAATATATAATAACAACTTTTTCAACTTTTATGCCTCAATCCTTATATCTGCACAATTGACGAAATGCTCCTGCGGACCAAATCCCATGCCACATTGTGGTTTTGTTCCTTTATCGCAACCCCAATTGTTTCCACCTTTGTACCACCACTGCAAAACACATCTTTTGCATTTTAAGCCTGAAGGTAGGCGAGCCTTTATTTTATACAAAAAATTTCCAGGTTCTGTTACAGTAAATTGAGTTCCTCCAGATTCCAATTTTAACAATTGGCCGTTCAGTTTTCCTATCGAATCGCCTGATACTTGAGTGTTTGAGAAATCTCCAACTCGAAATTCAAAGTATCCTTTATGGCTCATCGTCAGCAGAACCTCTAAATCAATAACTTGTCCACTTTTGTATGTTTTTGAAATGGTTCCTGTTGCGAAGCTAAAAATAAAAAAAAATCCTAAAATAGTAACAGATCGAATTTTTTTTTATATTATCTTTATCTAGAAGAGTGAATAATAATCTTATTCACTCTTCTAGATAAAGATAATATAAAAAAAATCCTTTTTAGTGAAGTGTGATGATAATGCACATAAAAATATTCTGACCTTCCACCATCCATATGTGGTTGATCTTTTACATGCCAAGGATCTCCACAAACTCCACAGCGGCCATTGTTCTTCTCATTCATAATTGTTGCACCCCCACAAAACAATTCATTGTCATTGTAGTTTGCTGGAGTTTTAAAGCCAAATCTCCACATTGAGTTTCTAGCAGGAGGATTTTGGAGATATCCGTGTGCATAACATTTCTCTGCAGCGTTTAAAAGAAAAAGTATTGCTAAGAGCATCATTTTTTCAAACCTTAACCGTTGGACAAAAATTAGTTTCTTATTAAAAAAAGGATTTTATACATTTGAACAGCTTTTAATATGATTATTAGGCATTTTTCTTTTTAAATACATGGAAAACTTTGATTGGATAGAAGCTATCAATATTTGGAAAGGTATGTTTGCTTGATTACAAAACCAACACAAAACTTTATAAAACAATTACATTAAATTTACAATTTCTTATTTGATTAAAAAAATAATTTTGTTAAATATCTAATTTGATCAAACCTTCGACAAACCTTCAAGACTATTCATAGGAGTAGTAACAAAGAGGGGTTTCAATGCAGCGGAATGCGCTCACACTTACCCATTGAAATATCAGCCGTAATGCACTTTATTTATCACTGTTATCGATCGGCCAAATAAATATTTTTTAAATAGTTGGCTATTATTCCTTGTTATCTCTTGCATTTACTTTTTAAATTTATGTCTTTGGATTTAACAGCTGCTTAAAGTTAATTTTAAAAATATATATTAACTTTAGGTCTAATGGTTCGAGATATTATTGAAAGGTTAAGATTTATTGGGTGCAGCAACAAGCATCTCTATTATAGTTTTCACAGCAGAACTCTATAAAACTTGGTCAGAAACTCTACATTACTCGATTATTAGAGTGATATCAAAGCACTTAAATATAAACGCAATTCTTAAGGTTGTTTCAACTTTTTTTATTTTAAAATTATTTGTAAAATGTCTTTGCTTCCCAGTACAAAATGTTCTTTAGAAATTCTAAAGAACTTCTATGGACTTTTGAGATTCTGTAGGAATTTTATAGAAATTCCTTAAGCTTTATGTAGTATTCGCACACGAAAAAAAAAACTCTGTAAAACTTTACATCTTAGGTTTGCAATAAAACAGTTCGTTACGTCATCATTACGGATCGTTCGTTTGAAATATTATTTCTTAACGCTTTTTGAACGTTAAGTTAAGTATAAGATTACAAAAGATTAAATGAAATGTTAATGGAAATATTAAATGAAATAATAAATGAAATATTAGACGGCCAAACTTTAGATCTTTAAAGTGAATTCGGTTTTTATTTCCTTTTAACTAAAGTTAAACGGTGTTTTTTTTAAAGGTGAAGAACTTTTCAAATGACATAAAATAGTGTCTAAATGTTTCCTTTGATTTTTCCAATTAAAGAGCATTAGTCGGATTCATATTTTTGGATGCAAAGAGAGTAGTTGAAATCGAAAATACGAGAGCGGGTTCGGCATATTGAGCTCTCGCATGTCTGAGTAAAATATGTCGCTTTACTTGTCAACGTTATAGCATTTTTATAACGTTGACTAGTAAACGGAAGCAAGACGGCTTTTAAAGATTGATTACGGTTGGTGTTTTCATTGATCGAAACCAAATTTCTATAACAAACCTTTGCTGATTCCTCAAGGTGAAATCAATTTCTAGATTAGTATTTTTCGACCATATTTTTCCTTAAATCTTCTCCCTACTTCATGAGCTTCTTTTGAATATCTTCCGAATAGAATCGGTCATTGTCAGCCAGAATGTATTCTCTAAAGTAAGATTTGTTAGACAATATAACGTTTTGGTGTTGAAAAATGTTCTAGAGCTTTTTATATCTTGATTTCGTTGCTTTTTTCTGTGCAGTTGCCACCTAAGGCCTTTTGAAACACCTTACTCTAACACACTTTTTATTATTTTGAGTACATTAAAGCCAGCAAGTATAATAAACCTTCGATTATCGAATATTCATCTGAGGCCTAATAAACTTATAAAAAATATCGCGCGGTAATTCTGGGAAGTGAAAAATAGCTGTAATATTGAAAGCTAGAACATACTGAAGATTTCAGTGAGATTTTTTACGTTGTTTTTAATTCAAAAGTGGCTCTAAAACAAAAGAAAATTCTTTCTCAATCTTTACGCCGTCTTTCCCTTCTTATTTTATTGTAATTATGTAAGATCAATTTTTCAGTTCTTAACATTCAATCTTGAATTGATTAGAAAAACCCAGAGCAATAGCTTACAATTTAATCAACGAAATTGGCTTTGATAACCTATTCAGTTGCTGAAAACTCCAACGTGCCGTTTGGTGTGGTTAACTTTCAAGAACAGTTTACTTCTTCAGCGTGTAGCATTTTCTTGCGTTTAGAAGAATATTTATCTGCCTTACCTACTATATCTGAAGGTTTCTAGATGTGTCAACTCTTTAACTGTTTAAAATAGTAACAGCAGATGTAGAGATGTTTTTGTAGTTCTTATAATAACAACCACTACTAGCCATGGTAGTTGTGTTTTTAATATTATTAAATGCGATAACCTTATATTTTGCAGACCGGAAAATTGGCATTCTGTAGTCATGAAACATTTGCCTATACTTTTCTAAATATATTTTCACTGAATTAAAAATCAAGAGCAGGATTCAAGTTCTAGTTGAACTTAGAAAAATAAAAATAAAATTATTTGTTATGTCTGCCCTATCATAAGTCACCGGAAGTTCCAAAGAATAAATTAACTATTGTCTGCAAAAATTAATATGGTACAAAGTGCTTCGGTCAATAATTTGTCTCATAAATGACCGTTGTAAACTGGCTAAGTGTAGACACACACTAATATAGCAGCATGTACCAGAGCTTTCGAAACAAATATGGTGACAACTCTGATTTGATTGAAACGTTGGTTTATAAAACTTTTCATTCGTGCTTATCTTCACCTTCATAAGACTTCAGTTACCTTTTTAAAAATAATTACTACTAAAGAACTATGATTATTTTAAAATTTCACTATTAAATTCCACCGTCTTCTTCTCCAGTTTATACAGAGTAGGTAGTGAGTTAACAAGAATAGTTTAGCTTTTACTTTTCTGAAAGACCTTATGATATGCATTAATAAGACCTAATTTTGATCTACCACCACAATATCATGCACAGTAAATTTAGAAGAATAAAATGAATTATCCTACTAAATGAAACAAGGTTAAATACTTGTAAATTAAAATACTTTTAATTTTTTTTTTTTACATTTCAGTTAAATAATGTCAGTTAAGAAAGAATTGGCTCTTTCCATAGTTTCCTTTTTAAAATCAGAAGTGGAAAATGAATGCCTTAATGCTGATGGCATTGAGGGTTTAGAAGGTAAAGATTTTTTTGTAGAGTTATGTTTTTATTTAAATTTTTTTAAAAATATATGGTGTACACTATGATTGGTCACTTTCGAAACAAGTTTTGAATCAAGATTTGGCTTGGCATTTTTCTTATGTCTTTAACCATTTTTAAATGAAAGAGTTGATTTTTTGAAAAATTTCAGTTTTAAATTTTCAGCCTCAAACTTTTTTTTTTTGGGAAAGTTGTTGTTTACATGTTGAAATTTTTTTTATTTTACTTTTACTCAAATAATTCTAAAAATATAGATCAATAGACCTTTTGCCAGATAACGACGTCATGAATACTACGCATTGCATTTTGGGATTGCCTGGGAGCAAACAAAAGTTAAATTCGTTAATATCCTGCCATTCTCTTATTAGTTTT
>QPEY01000189.1:92252-107061 GCA_014706445.1 Hydra viridissima
AGTCTAACTAAATTTAGTTGACTAACTTTTTAGGGTAACTAAAATTAGTCGACTAGTTTCGTTATTATTATTATTATTATTATTATTATTATCGTTGTTGTTGTTGTTGTTATTGTTATTACTTTTATTTTATTTATTTATTTTTTTCAAATATAGTTAAAAGTTAAAATACTTTTGAGCAAAGTTGAAAAATAATTATTTAAAATATATTAATGCAATGTCCAATAAAAATTTTATAATGTTCTTGAATATAAAAGTGGGTTTTCCATCAGTTTCTTTGATTTTTTTAAAGTATATTTTTGGTATGTTCAAATAGTCTTAGGAATAGTGCATCATTCATTTATAAAAATATTATACATATAATAGATATAAAAAGCATAATATAATAAATATATTTAAATATGCATACAGCCAATAAGAAGAAAGAGTAGAGTGCTACACACACGCACACACTCCAGAAATTATTGGCCACTCTTGCATATTATGTATATGCTATCATATAAGAATTACAGGAGAAAATTACTGAGTGCTAGAATCATTGTGTGGTCTGTTATAATTAGTGTATATACTACAAGTTTCAGCTTTTCAATTACTTGTTCTTGTTTTATTGACAAAATAGTATAAGATTGTTCAAATAATATTTACAAAAATTATTGGCCCAGAGAAAGAAAAAAAAATTTTGTCTGTTGCAAAACAGGTATTTAATGAAATCTAGTATCATTTCAGATAACCTTTGATTTAGATGCACTCTTGTAAAACTTTGAGATTCTTCTATTTGGTACTGAATCAATAAGTTTCTAAAAAACAGACAACTCAACTTAAAATCCATGAGCTTGGGAATCTAATTAAGAATGAATTATTCCATACATTCTTCATTAGGTTCCCAAACTCATGGATATTCTTCTGCTTGTGTTTCTTCATCCTCTGTTCAATCTCATCCCATAGATGGTCTAGGGATTGAGATTAGGCAAGAATGAAGGCCAATTTATGATATTTTAGTTTGTTTTTTTAATTTCAAACCTTATATTTTTTTATAAGGTTTAAATATTGTTTTGCTTGAGCCAATTTTTAACTAGATCTGATGGATGCTTGCGATCATTGTTGTAGATGAAGAAAGATTTTTGTTCAAAATTAAATCCTACTTAGCAAGAATTAACCCCGAATGGTAACAGAATTTCCAAAATACTTGACCATAACCACAGTACAATGCAGATCAAATTCCTCCTTGAGTGTTTTCCATGCCATTATCTTCCCATCAGACCTGAGCAGATTAAATTTCGATTCATCAGATCAAATGACAGTTTCCCAAAACTTAATTAGCTTGGTCAAGATTGTTTTGACAAATCACCATTCTGATAGTGCTAAATTACTAAAGTTCAAAGATCATTATTATGTTTTTTCTTTTTGGACACCATTTTATTTGATTGTCATCTAGTCAAGAAATCCATGAGTATTTATACTATGCTTAGTGGTTCTAGATATAACGTCAACACATTTCTGTAACATTCTGAAAAAATCATGAAGGCTCTAGGACTTTTTGGAAGAATTCTTTCATTTCCTTTCCTCTGGGCCAATGTATGTATGTATGTATGTATGTATGTATGTATGTATGTATGTATGTATGTATGTATGTATGTATAGCTTTATTATAATTGATCATTTTTGAAAATGCAGCTAAATTCTGAGCAATGTAAAGGATATGTTTATATTGAGTTCTTACAGCCTAATTCTATTCAACAGCTGAATGAGACATCATTAGATAACATCCTTTCAAAGTCAATAGTATCCTCACAAAGTCAACATTATATTTGTGATGCAAGTTGTTTGAAGATGATACAAGAACAAGTCTCATGGGTAGTGTGCAATCTGTCTGGCCTTCCATCTAAACCTTACAATCAAACATTGGTTTGGTTAAGGAACTGGATAACAGTAGAGCCAAAGCTAACTGTATGTATGCTTGCTGAAAACATGGGATTATGTCTAGCAACTGTGCATAACATTTTGACCAAATGTCTTGGGTTAAGAAAACTTTGCTATGTTTGGATTTCTCACCAACTATCTCAACAAAACAAAGAGAGTCAGATTGCTTGCACTCACCCAATTGTGATTGAATGAACAACTATAAAATGGTGGAATCCCTACAGTAATGGGTGGCAGAGGACAAGTGTTGGGTACTATTTAACAACTTGCCATCAAAGGCTGAGAACAAAGTTTGGATGGATTATGCTGAGCAAACGCTAAGCCATAACCTAACTGATATAATTGTATAACTACTGTAAAGATGTCAGAAGGTGTGATATAGACTATATTACATGGAAATAATAAACTTTCTTATGTTACTTTCTTATGTTGTAGTAAAAAAGCAATAGTAAGTTGCTAACACTTTTTGAACATGTCAAATATCTATGAATATACATCAATTGTTAACAATTACAAAACAAATAAAAAAAAAAAAAACATGTAATGTCAACATTTTTCATAAAATCAGCCAGTCAAATTTGACTGGCTGATTTAAAATACATACAACTTTTTTGTATTTTTAAAATTGTATGCATTTTAAATCAGTTTTAAAATGCATATAGTTTTCAAAATACTTTTTTTTTTTGTCTAATAAAAGTGTTTATTAAATTTTTATAGTCTAATTGTGAAAAAAGAATCATAGAAATGTTCTGGAGATGCTCAATTGAGTTGCATGTTCTGGAGATGCTCAATTGAGTACAGTACAAGTACAGTTGGATCATTGTTGAAAATTTCTTGTACACCCTCCTCGACTTGTTCATTGTGAACAGGTTTTTAATTTAACATTTGTTCCTAGCCCATCACATAGTTCATAGTTCACATACTGCACGGTTCACATACTACACATAGTTCATATACTGCACGGTTTTTCCTATGTGTTGTAGCAATAGATTGTCTGGAAAAAAATTAAACTAAGCAATTTTCATATGTTTTTGCACTGAGTATGAAGACATAAAATTTATTTACCCCTCTTTATAATCTGCAAAAAAAAAAAAATACAAAATTTTAAAAATATGAAAGTTAAATGCCATTTAAATCAGTCAATCCAATTTGATTTTGTATTTCTTTTTTTATCCTACTCTGCATATAAAGCATAAAACTAATTTTTTACTTATCCAAACTCAAATTTAGCAAATACTGCAAACCCATTTGCTGGTCTGGATATTGGTGCTTTGTTGAACAATCCTGCTGTGATGAATATGGTATTTCTGAGTTTTTAGTTTATTTCATTTTACAAATTTTGTTTTGTTTATTTTGTTTGTTTTTTAAACTTTACTTTTAGGCTCAAAGTTTTATGCAAAATCCTCAAATGCAAAGCATGTAAGTATTTTTCTATGAAGAATTAAAACTTTGCAAGCTTGTAAATTAAAAAATAAATTCCCTCCTAGGGAAAAAATAATTTATAAATTATGATAAAATTGATGTTAAATTTGCAACATGATGCATGCTGGATATGCTATACTATTTCACTTTATTATAAAATATCTAAAATGTATTTAAGGTTTGCTAATTTAATGGGAGGAGTACCACCTCCAGCACCAGCGACAGCTCCACCAACAGCTGAAGAGCATAATCCCTCATCATTTGCTTCGCAACCTCCAACTAATATTCCATTTCCTCCTGGTTTAGATTTTGGAAGTATAATGAATGCGTAAGTTATAAATATTATTAAATCATATATTAGCTTAAATCGAATTTGAGTATCAAATTTGTGTATATTATGGGACTTGGTGCAATTATAAGAGCTAATATATAGGATGCATGATTAAAAGACAGCCTCAATGGCAGCTTTGTTACAAGCAGCAGTCTCAAAACACACTTCAATTTTTATTGTATCAAGAATGAACCCATGTATGTTGAATAGTTTAGGGGTCAAGGTATGGAGAACTAAGTTAATCTGAATCCATTTGAAGATGTTAGGCTTCCAGTTTGTTTAGTTGCTTCATCCAGGTGCAGGTTATTTGAAGTGTTTGCCTGATAAAGGTTTTGATCAGTTTGTCCATGGCCTTCAGGGTAAAAAATGTAGGAGTTGGTTTGGTTAAATCAGTTTTAAGTCTTTATTGCCAACCTATATCACCTTATTTCATCTATTAGGCCTCACTTAATAGGCCTTGCTAAATAGATGAAAAAAAGAAGAGAGAAAGAAGAAGTTGAAGCTTTAGAGCGTGCCAGTAAACAGCAAGAGGAAAATAATAACAAAAAAAAAGAGTTTGACATAATGAAAGAACAAGAACAATAAAAGTGACGAGCAGTATGGATTTCTTCATTTTCCTATAAATATAGTAAATTGAGAGAAGTTTACTCAGGTCTTAAGTTCTTAGTTTCTTAATTTCTTTTTATTTCCTTTGTAGATGGCTGGTGCCACTTGTATGACTTTGCAGAGCAACTGTGAGAGACTTAGATGCAGCATTTTATAAGTTTTTGATGGTTTCAATAGGTATTAAAAACATGGGTCTTATCCCTGTTTTGAAAGGATCTTGTAGCAAAATTTGAAATGTAAATAACACGCAGTCTTTTATACTGAAAACAAGTTTTATATCATACTCTCACTTTCTTTGGCCTCAGATTTCTTTTTTTTTGAAAATTCTTGGAGGACATACCACTTAAAATGCTTCCAAATCTATTGGTTTAAAAAAAAAAAGTTTTTTTAGGTTTTTATTTTTGCTTCATTTTCCTTCTGAATTTTCCTCCTGAATAATTTTTGATTCAACATTGTTGAGCTCTTAATGATTTTTGTTTTTAAGTCAGACTTGTGTGCGTAAAAAGCGTTAAGTATTACTCCAAAATCACTTTGAATCAGAAAAGCAAGGGCAATTTTTTGTTTTCTGTTGTTTGAATGAGGATTTTGTTTTAACACAAAAAGAACTCAGCATAAGAAACTGGATTTAAAAACCTTTTCATTCAGATGTGAATCTAATTTCAATTTCAGAACTTTTTAACAATGATATTCAGGAATATGAGTTAGATGAAGACAGTAGTGAGTTCAACAGCAAAATGGGCAGGTTTTTTTTATAAAGATTCGTCTTATAAAAATAGCATTTGGAGTTGAGATATATACGATATTGAAAATATAGACAAATTTATCGCTAAAACAATTTATTCGTGTAAATGCACACACACTACATTTCTTTTTTTTTCTTTTTTCTCTTTGTCTGCTTTTAAAAGATAATACAGCAACTTTGTGTTTACTGCCACGTAGTACATAATTCACAGATATTTGGTGAAAATTGTTGAAAATATAAAATTATTTTAATCTTCTTCTTATACTTTTATTATTGAAAACTAATTTTCTCTTATATGTATCTAGGTATTACAATGAAAAATAACTTGTTTTAAAGTAGTCTAAAGCAATCTATTTATTATATGTTGTTTACTTTTTTGTAACTTGATTTACCTGTTGTTACCATAAAATAATCACTATGGAAATGATATTTCTATAAATCTTTTTGTGTGTAGAACATCCTCGTTTGCTGAGCAAATGCGTCAACAGAACCCTGAAATGGTGGCCAATTTATCAGCTCAATTCCAACAAGCACGTCAACAGCAAAATCAAAACTCTCCGGGGGGTAATCCACCAGATAATTCCAACAAAAAATAAATTACTAAAAAAATTAAAATAACTTATGTTTGAATCAAAAACATTTTTTTAAGTGGTGTATTTTGATTTTTTGTGTGTTGTTTTTGGTATTTTGTACAAGAGATAAGTGAATTCCAAATGCATTTTTTCTTTACCCATGATTTTTGGTCTTGAAAGCTCTTAGAGAATTATTTCAATAGGTTTTGCTCATAATACCATCTATGACATCAATTTTGTGAATAAATAAACCTACAAATCTGAGTATTATAGGTCAATTTAGCAAATAGTGCTTGTTTATGATTTTTTTTTTATCTTTCTATCATAATATAGTTTTCAGCATGGCTTGTGGTCCATGTTTAAGCAAGTATTCAAGGAATCTTTTTTCAAAAGTTTGAATAAGTTTTAAATTTAAAGTCTTCACTAAATTAAACGCAATTTGGTTTAAAGTTTTTAGAGCTTTGGTTCAACCTTTTTTTTGCTGTATAGGACAAACCTTGATTTACCTGCGACCAAGAAGTTTAAATAAGATAAAGATAAGTGATGTTTTTATAAAAAATACTTCACTTCTATTATACAACAATACATGATATATAAATGTCTCTACCTTAAATACAAAAACTCTATTTTCAACTTGCTCAGGCAAGATTTGTTGCTGAAGATTTATTGTCAAATGGCTTTAGTCAATGAAATAATATCAAAATTAAGGATGTTTTAAAGTTTAGAATATATTTTTCAAATGTACATTTAATGAAAATTTCTGGAGAGATATTTTGAGTTGTGGAAGTGTTTAGTCTTTTTTATGCATAATTTAAAACTTTGAGTAAGTTTAAAGAATTTAATTTTTCATGATAAAAGTTAAGTTTTATGTAATAAATTTAAATTTTAACACAAAATTGAGATAAAGTAACTTTTTTTCTAATGTTAAAAAAAAGAATGTTCAAAAATGATTATAGGTTGATACAAAGATTTTGATTTTTAGTTTCTCTTAATGTAAATAATAAATAATGAGATTTGTTGTTAAAATTTAGAGTCATAACCATTTTTAATTTACATGTTTGTCTGCACTAAGTCTTACTTCAACCCTGTGCTGCTTAGGTCTGTGCTGAAATTCAGAAATGTGATGCTAACTTTGGGGAAAAGCTATTGTTCCAAGCCATTACCTTCTACTTGCCCTGGTTTGGATTTTTCAAAGGATGGTAAGGAAATAGAACTTAAACCAATTAGTGAATATCCAGACTGGCTATGGACTCTTGGAGGTCCAAAAATAGACTTCAAAGACATGTCACTAGAGACTCATGGCAAAGCATACGAAAAGAGGCGTAGAAAAATGCACATTCGTCAGCAGAATATGATCTTAAAGAGTAAAAAATTATAATCTTAAGACTGCATGGATTTTAAGTTAGTGAATAAAGCAGCTTTGACATTTTGATTGCATTTTTCATTTCTATCTAATAAATACTGCTCCACTTATACAATTTTGTGGTTCATATCTTGTTTTGTTTTTTACAGTTTTTTTATTTTTAGTTAAATAATTTTGCCAAAGACAGAAGGATTTTTGAAATTATTGCTTTTTACATAGAAGCAATTTTTTTAGATTTTTTTTTTTTTTTTTTGGTTTATTGGTGCAAAGAAGATTTTGTTTTTCTTTACATTTTTGTTTTATCATACTCTCTGATAGAAACTTTATGTTCTTTTTTTTTTCCTTTTTTATTGGTTATTACTTGCCTAGATATACCTTACTTAAGTTCTTTATACCTAAAAATATCAGTACGAATTTTAAAAATTTACAGTTAAGAATTTTGAGATTTTTTTTTTTTGTTTATTGTTATAGAATTTGTTTGAGATTTTTTCCTTTTCAAAAAGAAAAATGAAGAATGAAGAATCAGATGAAAACAAAAATGATGACATTCCAATAAATTTTTCCAAAATAAGTACTAAGAAACTTGTTCTTGTTGAATATCCAGGATATATAAAGAATGTGGATAAGATGTTGGCAACTTTGGGTGGTGAAAATGTTCTCAGTGAGGTTTTTTATAAGAAAAAATGTCGATTACAAATGACTTATCGACCAGAAGATTTGAATGCTCACTTCATATGTGCCGATTTAGTCCCATGCAGTGGTGTACTAATAAAGGTCAGACGTCGCTTGAAAAAAGATGGGAGTGGAATGGAGTATAACCAAGAAATTTGTGGAATTGTAAAGCAGTCATACAAGTTCCAAACGCTAATGGACTACCAATATCTTACTCCGAAGCCGATGTGGGATTATTTTAAAACAATACATGGTAGTGAGTTAAATTTAGAAGAATTTCCGCCTCATTTTCCACCGCCGATATTTGGACGTATTGACTCATGTGGCAATTATAACTACAGACCAGACCCTGTTCTTTCAAAAACTGATAATATAAAAGAATTAGCAAATGAAAATATTGAAGCTGAACATGCCACTGGATTGGCGCGTAAGCGAAGACAGACTGAATCTCAAGCTGCGCTCTTTGATGCTGAAAATATTGTGAATGAGCCCTCAGCTAAAGCTGTTGAAAATTTTAATGCAATTAAAAATGGTCCCGATGCTGAAGCTATTAAAATGATTGAAGAGATGTTTGCACAACGACCTTTATGGTCTAAAGCAGCGCTGAAATGTCATGTTCACACTGGCAACGAGCGAGTCAAAAAAATTTTGCCATATTTTGCTTATTATTGGTTAAATGGTCCTTGGAGGACACTCTGGTGCCGTATGGGGTATGATCCAAGGAAAGATCCCAAATCTAAAATCTATCAGCTCCTGGAAGTTCGTATTCGCAATTCAAAGGATTCTAACTTTAATTTTGCGCAAATGGTGCCGAAACGAAGTAATATGAATTACATACCACGAAATCTTCAAGCGCGTGTTTCATCGCATAATAGTTCTGTGATTGATCCTGTTAAAAGTGATTGTGACAATACTTTTCAAGATTTATTTCCATACATTTTTACTACTACGAAACCAATATACACTCGATATATGATGTATCAGTTGTGTGATTTGCATGAACCGCGAGTTCAGGAAATAATTCATAGTAATGACGGAAAAGAAAGTCTTTGCACGGATAAAGACGGTTGGTTTGAGCCAGGTGTTCTAAACAAGATTCGTTCTCTTATAGTTGAAGCTGCTGTAGACTATTTTAAGAGACAAGGTAACGAAAGTAGTGTTCTTGATCCTAGTTTAATTGCTGAAGAAGAAAATTACGACGACTCAGTTGGTGACGAAGAGCATTTTGAGAATTACAGTATAATAAATGAAAATCATTCAGAGAATTTCAGCTATCTTCAGATACTTAATAATACTGGGGAAAACATTGTTGATGATTGAGTTTTACTTTGAATTTTAATTTATTTTATTTCTAATATTTTTTATCGAGACTTTTTTTAGGTAGCATAAATTTGAATAAGTTAACTGATTAGGTAGCATAAATTTGAATAAGTTTAAACTGATGTTTTTTTTTCCTTTAAGAAAGTTTGAGAGTTAAAGTTGTGGACAAAAAAATGGGCATACTAATTTTTTTTTTTTTTCTTCGTTAGAAATAACGCTTAATTTTATTTTGACCATTTTTATTATAAAATAAGTTTTAATAAAATTACGTATCAATCTTTACTTCTTATAACAAAGCAACAAAATGTTTTCGGTTGGAATCCGTCGTTTTTCGGCATTCAAAAAAACATCAAAAGTAATATTTGCAGGAAAACACACGCTGCCTGACCTGGGTTATGACTACAATGAATTGGAACCAACAATCAGTGGCCATATTATGGAACTACATCACCGTAAACACCACCAAGCTTATGTAAACAATTTGAATATTGCAGAGGAGCAACTTGCTGAAGCACTTCATAAAGGTAATCCTATATATAAATTGGAATCTTTCTCTTTTCAAGTTAATGAAGCGCTTGCATAGTAAAGCACGGAAGTTTTTCTATGCTAGCGCTTCATTTGTATACTTGCAAGGTATTACATTTTAAATTGAAAGTATATACGATCAAATGTTACAGATTAATGACACTGCTTCATATCCTACTAAAAAAAATTCATATGCAAGTGTAGTAGAAATAATTGTTATAATTACAAAAGCTTCTTAATCAGTTAAACCGCTTTCAGTAGTGCAATTCGTTTCGTAAGGAATGTTCGGTTGTTCGTTGTTTCGATGTTTGGTTTTGGAATTGAAAAAGTCAATTTGACTCCCTCTCACCTCTCTGAATATTAAATAAGCATAAATCTGTAACATAAGTTGATTTTGATGTTTTATAGGCGATACGTCAAAGATTATTTCCCTTGCTCCTGCGTTGAAATTTAACGGAGGTGGACATATAAATCATTCCATTTTTTGGACTAATCTCTCGCCGAACGGCGGAGGAAAACCAACAGGTAACTTATGTATTTATGACAACGTATTATGATGTGCACTGACCTTCTAAGAAGCTTATTTCAACTACAGTGCATGATTGGAGCTCATCTTGAATGCTTATTATGATAATAAGATAACATAGTTAGACTTTGTGATTTTCTTATCTTTATTCACTATTAGATTGCATTCCTTAGGTGAACTGTTAGAAGCTATTATAAGAGACTTTGGCTCTTTTGAATCAATGAAAACGAGGCTGTCAGCTTCAAGTGTTGCAGTACAAGGCTCAGGCTGGGGATGGTTGGTAGGTAGTACTCACTCATGGTTATTTTGCTAGTTTGCCAGTATTTTAGGTTTCATACGAATTTCGATTTTAGTCTTTTTTTAAATACTTTTTTGGTATTTTTCCTTTCATGCTCTTGTCTTTTTGTTTGTAAATTTTTTTTTTTCAATCATCTTTATTTAGGGTTATGATCCTGTGAGTAAAAGACTTGCAATCGCTGCTTTACCTAACCAAGATCCTTTGCAAGCTTCTACTGGTAAGATTGATTGCCAAAAATAATATCGTTGTTTCAAAAAGTATTTCATTTTGAATTTGTTTTTCACTCTGAATGATTTTCCTCTAAAGAATACTTTTAAAACTTTTCATTTACTTTTTGGTATCCAGGTTTGATACCATTACTGGGGATTGATGTCTGGGAGCATGCATATTACTTGCAGTATAAAAATGTTCGTCTTGACTATGTCAACGCGATATATAACGTTATCGATTGGAATAATGTGTCTGCAAGGTTTACTGCAAGTAAATGATTGAATGAATTATTAACGTTATAATGAATATGACTTTTTCCTCGAAGAATCTTATGTAAATTTGAAGCATTTAAAAATGTGCATTTCTTGTTATTCATGTCTGTTATATATCATCTGGCTTAATTTTAAAAGTTACGATTGCTATCATAAAACTAAGTTTTGATAAATTTTTGCTCATAAAAATCGCTCTAAAGTTGCTCATGGAAATCGTAATTTTGTATTTAAAGTCATTCTATGTCAAAAAGCACACACACACACACAATCTGCACCTTCACCAAAATGAATGAAATTTGTCACAAATGTTTAAACAATTTAGGAGAGACAAAATTTTTTCTTCAAAATTCTTATCCGTTCAAGATTTCTTGAAATCTGGTCAATTTTGATTAAAAATGACACTTATAAAGAACTTGTAATAATGGCATTACGCTGAAATCTGGTACTGCTGTATCTGAAAATCGTAGTTTCTTTTCTCTAAAAACTGCAAATTAGGATTTACTACTTTGGGAGTTACGAATTACAAATACTCTAATAAAAAAAGGGTGTCGACAACTATTGCTCTACAAAAATTTGACCGAAAAAAAAAGTGCTTGTTTTGAGTTTTTTAAATTGAATTTACATCAACTTGAGGGATTTTTCTTTTTTGGCTTTACATTTATGAATTTACTGTTTAAATAGACAAAATTTTGCCGTATTTATATAGATGCATTATTTGCGGCTTTTTTTTTAGCAAATTTTACTCAACAAAAATAAAAAAAATATTTAACGAATAGATGTTAATGATTATTTTGGAGCGTATTCACCATCAAACACAAAAACTGCTCCCATTTTTTTCAATAGGCATAGAAGTCGTGGTTCTTGGATTGTAATCTACACTGACATCGTTACTAAGCATCGATTGTAATCCACACTGACATCGTTACTTGGATTGTAATCCACACTGTCATCGTTACTAAGTCATCAAAATCGTCGTTTTGTTCGTTTACTAGTTTTTCGATGAGCGATTTGACAACATGAGGACAGGCATTATCGTGGTGAATGACAATATGGTTCTTTTTTCGTGGTCGTTTTGTCTTGATTTCAGCGTGAAGGCAGTCAAGCTGAACCAGATAGGCGTCGCTGTTAATGTTGAATTGCCGCTTCCCATTTTTTTCCCTAATCCGCCTCTGTTAAAGCTCATCGTTGTCATTCAACCAATAACAAATATCGTTTAAGATGAGTTTACAGTGGATGATTCTGCTTCTGCTCCAACATACACACCACATAGCATTGTTACAGTGGATCTCTTTTGATAACCTTTTGGGGAAACACAGCAATACGTAAGCCTACTTTTATTCACGTTTTTGAAGATAAGCCATGATTCATCACCCTTAAAGAAATTCTGCAGAAACGGGGCTGGTCAATTAGATTACAACAAATCGGTAAAAAGATGAGGGCGTTATGAGTTATTGTTGTCAATGAGTTCGTGGGGTACCCATCCACACTCATCTCGAGCTTTTTGAGACGATGAACGATTTTTGATTGGTTGACAAGTTGTGGACTAGCATTATTGTTGTCAGGCTTTCGTCTTCTAAAACGGCTGCGAGAAGGGTCTGGTTGTCGAAATCCAATGGTTGTCTTTTTCCTTCTTCATCTGGAAGGTTTTTTTTCACCCGTTTGAACCTCTTGGACCATTTTTATATTGGCCTTTGCTGATTGCTCCCTCCCCGAAAAGTTTTTTGAGACAGTGAAATGACTCTTTCCATCCTTTTTCAAAGTAGCATAGGGTATGGCGAATATAAGTATGATTTTCAACACGCATTTTTCAAACTGAATTTAATAATAATAGAAATAAAATAACTAATAGAAATAATTATTTTTAAAAAAATACACAAAACACCAATTTTTTGTGTAATAATTATGTATCAAACTTAATATAAATGTTAAAAAAAAAAGATTTTAGTATGTAAAAGGTATGCCAATCTCACGGTAAATTAGTTTAAATGCAAAAATGACTGTTTATTTAGGAAATTAATTTTTTTCAAGTCGTCTCTGGCTAAAAAGTAGTTCTATTAATGTATTTGGTATTTTGCAAATGATATGGTAAGACCGGAATCCAGCATCGGCTATCTACTGGTAGCCATTTAAACGAATTCGCATGGACCATTTGGACACATAATTTTGACAAGCTCGTCATTTCTTTTTAAATTTATGTTACCAGGATGCTTCCAAAGCCATGAATTATTATGAATTTTTATCGATACTGCATTGATTTGCACATATCTAGACAAAATAGCAACATTTGCATTTATTCAGCTACACTTATTTTGTTAAATACACGTTTCGTTTAACATATTGTAGAAAACAGTAAACCCAAAATAAAAAAAGTATTCATGATGTTCCCGAACGAAAATCAATTTGATTAGAAAAAAAATGATGCACGTTTTTTAAAAGATAATTTAAGGTAAAATTTTTGCAAAGCAATAATTAGTATCTTGGTCCGCATAAAATTTAGTTAAAAAGCATAATCTAAATGTTTAAACACCAATCTGTTCCTAAAAAATATGATGCATTTGAACACAAGCAATCTGTTCAAAATAAACTTATATTTGTTTAGAACAGATTGCTAAGCATATTCTAAAATGTCTAAGTATCTGCTAACTATTGGCAAAATATAGTTTACATTCACTAAAATATCACTTTGCGAGATAATAATTGTATTGAGCAATATTACGTAAAGACCGGCTACGTAAAATTTGAGCACTTTTTACCGGGAAATTTTTAAAATAAAACATCAGTCCAAAATTTCGTTTTTTGTTATAAATTAAAGCTATGTTTCTCAATTATTAACTACATAACAAAAAATTACAATTAGAGGTTTCCTTGGAGGTATGGAAGAATCTTCGTTTTGATACTGCTCATCATCTTGCGCACAACAGATTCTGGAACTTTTTCACACTCTTTCTCCCATGCTTTTAACAGAGCGTCGGCAGTTTTAATTACCTGTGACTTCTTAGACATATCCTTTGATAATCGCCCAGAAATTCTCAATAGGTATCCATTGAGGGCAGTTTAGAGGATTCAGCTCTTTTGGAACAAAAACTAACTCTTTGGCATTCATGCAATCAATCGTGTGTTTGGCGTAATGAAATGAGGCAAAGTCTGGCCAGAAGGTGGTGGGACCATTATGGGACTTGATAAAAGATGGCAGACATTTTTTCAAGCACTTAGAGACGTAAAGTTCCTTGGTCATTGTCTGAAAAGTGACAAACTCCTTTGACTTACGGCCACAACTGCATATCGCTTGTTATATCATAAACTTTTTACAGAACTTGCCGCACTTTTGATACTTAAATTTGTTGTGAACACCAAATTGCTTGTTTGAAACATAAAATTGNGTCATAGTAGTCTTGATGAGTGTTACCACAAGGTGTTGACAACGTCCTGAAAAGCGGTTCCTTCATTCAATTTTTTCAAGACGTAAAGACACAAGTGACCGCAATAAGAGGTATTACCAAACTGCACTCTTTCGCTGTTGTAATAAACAGGGCTTTTTAAATAGTCGACCAGTTCGACAAGAGGAGGTTGAGCGTAAGAGTCAAAACTGTACTTCTTATCACCGTCTTTAAACCAGCAGACCCAATGAAATCCTCCAGTGCTTGAATCGCCAGTGTTTGCAATACCGCATTCTTTTCTTCTCGGTTTTTTCGGTAACTCATCTCTTACAAGAACTCCACGAAAGTTTTCTAATTCTTATTGTTTAGCAGCCTTTTCCAGTTGAAAGTTGGTTAAAGCTTCGTTGGGTAAAACAATTCCTTCAACGTCGATCATTTTTTAAAAATTTGTTAAAAAGTTTAAATTAAAGAATGGATCCAAGAATGGGTATGCTATTGAAGGGTGAATTGGGACCGAGGAGTAAATCAGAACCGGAAATAAGAGTGGTTGCAAGCGTACCGAGCAAGGGGAGTAGAGCGCCGATGAAACCTCCTGTTATTTCATGTCCTTTTCCAGTTTTAACAAAGAGTCCTTTTCCAGTTTTAACAAAGAG
>QPEY01000189.1:130104-149064 GCA_014706445.1 Hydra viridissima
TGAAAAAAAAAGACAACAGCTTACAGCTTGTTCTACAAGATCTTTAAAACGCGTAGGAACGGAGCTGGCAGTTATTACTGATGTCTGAACCTAGTATTTATCATTTTGTAGAAAGTTAAAAAAAGACGACGACCAAATAACAGCAATAAAACACTTCAAAAATACAAAAATATATAATTTACTTTTTCGGAAAGAAAGGCCTGTTCTGCTTCGCGCCTAAAAAAGATCATTAAAAAACAATTACAATAACATCATCAGCATTAACACTATTGATAAGCGCAATTAAAAACATTAAATAAAAATATAAAATAGAATAGCACCCGAAAAGTTGGATTGTCAAAATAATCAAAATAAAAGAAAAACGTAGCGCTCGTCTGTTACATTAAAGTGAACAAGTAAGAACCTCCTTTCGGTGCTTGTTAAATAAGCAACATTTTCCTTCGCGCCAGGTTGCATAGTTCCACTAACAGCTTGATTCATTAATGTCAAGGCTCGATTAAATTGTTCTACAGACAAAATATTTCAAATACTTTTTTTAACGCGAAAATTAAATGGAAACAAATGCATTTATAAAAAAATGAAAAGCCATAAAAGTCTTTTAGATGACTGAAATGTTAAGACAAATAAGAGTACAAATGATTAAAAGAAAAAACGAAAAAACTTACCTTTAATAGTCGGGTTCGAAGTGTACTCGGCACCAAACATGGATTTCCATCCCAGGTACCTTCATAAAATTTTAATTACAAACCTAAACCTCTAAATCCTTCGATACCATAAAAACGCACACACACATATATGTATATAGACACAGTTTATTTATTGTTCTATAGGATGAGCCTAATAATCAGCATTATTCTTGTATAATGATAATCAATATTATTATTATCATATTTATTTACCATTTCGTAACTTCATCATAGTTAGGAGAATTAAGGAGCCACTTTCGTAAAACCTGCAGTAGTTTGGGAAAAAGATGTTTGTCTAGTATGCTCACCATATGGTGGACACTGATAATATCTTTCCATGCCATAACCCAGTGAAAGGGTTCTAAGTAATAACATTTAAAGAATATAAAAACACATCTAAAAAAGATATTATAGAAAAGGAGTAACATGGGTGTGGCGATTTTACACTACTTTGTTTTCTAGAGTCTGAATTAGTCTGAAAACACTAATATTTGCATTGAGGTTTTGGATTCAGTTAGCTTTTATAACTACTTTTTGATTGAGCTTTAGTCATCAATGTTTTGCTACCAGTTTTTGATTATTGATATCAGCTTTAATCTTCCCCCAAATAAGGGTTGACTATGTACAAACATATTTCCCAAGTGATAAATCAAAGGATATTGACTAAGATTCTAGCCTGACTGATGTACAAACTAATCTAACAACTGTAACTGTACATTTAACAACTGTAACTGTAACTGTACCAAGCATAAATCCCTCTTTGTAAAAAATGGCTGCACTTTATTCTCAGTGTTACATGCTCACTACTGATGGAACACAGTAGAACATGAAGCTTCTTTTTGCAATTTCTTTTCTGCATCTTGGTGAGTTCATCCACATATCTGCCAGCAACTTAATGGCAGATATGTGGATGAACTCACCAAGATGCAGAAAGAAAAATGGTTGAAATCTTAAAGCTTTTATATTTTTAAAAGCTCTAAGATTTCAACCATTATTTTTCGTCAGTATAAATGTTTTGATCCTCTTGCTTTTCACATTTAAATCTGAATATTTCAATTGATTGTTTTTAATAAGTACAAACTTTTCATAATGTGAATAGATAAAATATTTACGAAACTCTTATTCATAGAAAGTTTGGATAATATTTCAAGGTTCTTGTAAAGTTTATCTAAAATTTATCTTGTACATCCCTCACACATGATACTGATGTGAACACCAGATCTATTAACAATCTAGATCAAGAGATCATAAAACATTTGATCATATGCATGCAGGATAGGAAATTCAGAGCCTTAGTTCCTTTTGTAAATATTAGGGAGTACCTAAAAAAACTACAAAGGCAGAAATAGAATTGCTAAAACCAGGCTGAGCCAGAGAATCTAACTCTGCTCTGTAGTATTGCAAATGTTGCAACTGCTACTGGACTAAATGCTGCCCTCACCACCATATTTGAAAAGAACCTATCTCAATTGTGTACACCTCTCAATTTTGAGCTATTAACCAGTCAAGGATTCTGCCATCTTAGCTCATCTGTATCCTCTCATGAGCTTGCTTCTAGTAGAGTAATGGAACCTGCTGGAAAATTGGCTTTGCCTTTCAAACAAGTAATATGCCACTGACATATGAAACATGATGCTACTCAGGTGAATTAGAGAGTGCTATCTAGTAGTAACAGAGAATTATCCCCTGAGACAAATCAATTACTCACTGAAATGGTTGCTCTCTAACCTTCAGTCCTAATTAATACTATGCTGGTAGTTAGACACACCTATTCATAGATTTTTTTTTTAGACAAAAAACAGTGTGTGTGCATGCGAGTGTTCATGTGTTCTGTGTGCTATGATATGTCACCACTGCTGATAAAAGTGTTTTCACAGAGCCAACCCTTATTTAGGGGGAGATATGAGTTGACCTCAATAATCAAAAACTAGTAGCAAAAACTTGATGACTACAATCAATCAAAAATCAATAAAGCTAATTGACCCTAAACCCAATTCAAAAGTTAGTGTTCCCAAACTAATCCATTCCCTAAAAAACAAAGTGATGTAAAACCACCATAACCATACTACTAGAGGTCATTTCAACAAAACATGTAAAAAGAATTGGAAAAAAAAAAAAAAACAACCTAAAATCTGTTGATGAGGGTTGATTTTAAACTCACTCATACACTGATCAAGTTTTGGGTAAATACTTCTAATCAGAAAAGCTTCCATAGTGCCTCGAGAAAATACCTGCGTTGAAATTTTGCTTTTAAATGAAATTATTACTAAAAATTTCTGAATATTGAACATAATTTGCAAAATTTAGTTAAAAAACAGCAAATTACTCTCTTGATTTTACTTAAAAAAAAGGGTTTCTCAACATACCTTAACCCAAGGTTCTAGGATAACTTTAGCAGATGGATCTGATGGATGCCAATTTGTAAGTGCTGTGGCTAGTTTATGGCGTATAGGTGCATACAAGGGTTCAAGACGCTCACCTGAAATACAAATCTTTGTCATCTTTAAAAAACTGAACACTTGAAAAATTGTTTAAAATGATCTGATAATCAAAATGCATTAATCTCTACATGTAGAGTTATGATTATTTATTTTAATTTGTGAAACACAAAATTTCTTGTTTAATAAAAAACTATACATTAAATCTGCTATACTAAACAATCTACTTTAAAAACTAATCAAATACCCATTAGGGGAAGCCATGGATGTATCCAAGAATGTATTGGAACATGGTCAGTCAAAGGATTCCAGAACTCAACTGCTGCCTAAAAAGTTAATTTCTGTTTCAGCAGCTTGCTTTAAAACCATTATTATATAAATAGCTAATTCCATCATAGAAATGTTGAATATTTAGGTATAGAAATATAAGTTCTAAATTTCTTGATTCATGTTAAGATTCACTTGCCACATGTATTGAAATCAACATTCAAGGCTCATATGTCTAATTAAAAATTAACTGTTTCAAAACACCACCTCTCTAGCACCATTACATTAACAATTACAAACCTAATGATTCCTTAAATTTTCATTCCAAAAGCTGTCACTAATCTTCAAAATATAAAAAGTATTTAATGAGATTCATTAAATTTGTTTAATTAAAATTTTCGAGTTTTTTAATCAACTTTCAGCCTAAAAATATGTGAAACTTATTTTTTACTGTGTTTTAACAAAAATATTTTGATATTTAACAGACATCTTTTACTAAGAAGTCAATTTGGAACAGTTTTGGATGAGTTGAAACAATTTTGTATGTAATTACACTTAAACAAAAAATTGTTGCTTAAGTTAGGAAAATTTCCAACTAGAAAATCATACACATTTTTGTAACAAGGTATAAAAAAAAGAGGGCTATATATGGTGAGTATATTTCATGAATAAATTTAGGTGTGTTAAAATTATTTTAACCTAAGTTTGTTGAAAAGATTTAAAAAAATAAAAATAACAAAGGTAAGAAAAATCAAAAATTTGTAATGTAATACTTGCAACTTTGGCATGACTAATTGATCTAGAATGTTAGCAACTACCCAATCAGGAATGAGTTGTACCCATGCTTCCAATACAGAAATTAAAGGATCAGGGTTTTTGGCTTGCCAAATTCTATTATTAAAAAAAAAATTATACCATGTCTAAAAAACAACAAGCTTTTTAGCAGCATATTAACACAATCTACAAAATTTTTTAAAATGTTGGATATGCTGTTAAGAAGTCTACCAGTGTCATAAGTTTTGAAAGTAAACTCTAATTATTCCAGAATCAAAAAAACTGAAACAAAATGTTTACATTTCATGACAAATATCTTTTATAAACATTATTGGCTTATGTTAACATATATGTCCTATATAATATAATACTTCTAAAATTTATTTAATATCATATACTGATGTAATATATCATACACTGACATGAGACACTCATTTACCAATTGATGAACTCCTTTAAGCAAAAAGTGAAGAAATTTAAAAAAAATATTTTTATCAATTAATGGTGTTAATGCTTATTGTTAGGGAAGTTTGTAATGAATATAAAAGTTCATAATCAATTGAACCTGTCATTTCGAAAAGGGCACAAGTCACACTTTTTTTGAATTTCACTTTTTTGAGCCATTTTATTTATTGAAGTCTTTTACATATTTAATTTGAAAAAGGAACGTTGTCATAACCACAAGTCAACTTTTAAGGCAAATGAAAATTAAAATCTGTTTGAAAATGGCACAAATGTGACATCACTTTATCACTTACAAAAATGGAGAATCGCGAGCTTACCAAAAATGCTTATAAATCTAGAAAAAGAGTGTCTGGTATAACAAACAGTGAAAAATATAAACATATTAAAATAAAAAAAGCTAAAATTGCTGGAGAAGCTCATAAAAACCACAAAGGGAATGATGTGGCACCAAGACATACAGGAGCTTCTTGCAGGTTAGCTTTTCTATCTTGTCATTTTGTTTATTTACTCATGATTTTTTACCACCAATAATTAGCAGTAAATGATTACCTTAAGGTAATAGTATAATTCTTATGCTATTACCTCAAGATAATGTTTATTGTTTTCTTTGTTTACAGGTGCAATTCAAAATGTATGGAGCTTATTTCTGAAAATGCTATGAAAAGTACCATACAGTTTGTTAACAAATTTGATAGCAAAAACGCCCTAAACACATACTTGCAGTCATTAATTGAAAAGAAGAATATACAGAGAAAACGTCCTAGATCTGAAGAACCTAAGAAAAGAGAATTTACCTCTACTTATCGCATTAAGATAAATGGTGTTAGAAAAAAAGTGTGCAAGAAAGCTTTTTGCAGTATGCATGGAATTTCTATGAAACAAGTTAAATGTTTATGAGTTTTCTTAAAAAGAAATGAGCAGCCCATAGATCACAGAGGTAAATCTGAGGGATCACAAAGCAACACATTGCCTGGTGATACATTAATTAAAGTACAAGAGCATATTGAGTCATTTCCTGTTAAACATGTGCACTACTATAATAAAGATGCATCATCTTATTATTTAGATGAAAAACTCAATGTGAAAATTATGCACACATCATACAAACAAAAATATCCAGATCATCCTGTAAAATATAAATTTTACTCAAAATAATTCCAGGAAAATTTTAGCTTATAATTCGGTAGAAAGCAAATTGATGTCTGTGGACTGTGTGAAGAGTCAAAGATTAAACTAAAAAATCCACACATAAATGAAAATGCAAAAAGAGTCAATCAAGCAGATATTGAAATCCATAAAAGACAAGCAAATAAATTTTACAAAAAAATACAGGAAGTAGAAACTAAGTGTAAGAATGATCCAAATGTGTATGGGATTGCATTTAATTTTATGCAAAATTTGTCACTTCCACATATCCCTGTTCAGGAGATTTTTTATTTACATCAACTATGGCTATATGAGTTTTGCATATATGATCTTAAAACAGGTAAATCAGTGTTTTATTCTTATTGTGAAGAAGTTGCTGATAAAGGTCCCAATGAAGTATGTACTTTTGAGCTGGATTATATTAAAAAATATATTGGCCATGGTCTGGGTTCTTTTATCACTGGTAACTGAACTAGGTAGCAATATAAATGAGATACAATATTACACACCCGAACGAGGTCACTCATTCCTACCAAATGATAGAATGTTTGGGACAGCGAAAAGACATATTCAAAAAAATGACAGGATTTACAACTGAGTATGAAAATCTCATAGCTGGGGCTAATGAAAACTTTGAAATAGGAAGGTCTAAAAGTGAAGATATTATTGACATAAAAAAATGGTGGCCAAACCATTATAAGAAACTAGTGCTATCTGTGGACTCCTATGGCGAAGGAATACCTAAGGACAAAAAAGTAATTTTTGGTATTTCTAAAGTGTCACATTTTACCTTCTCTAAAACCACACCTGGTCTAGTGACAACACGTGAATCCATAGATTGCTTAGTCAGTCATGATTTCCAGCTCTTACAAAGGATGGGTATCAAGCTGTCCTTACCATCAAGTAATACTCCTGCATATGCTGGGAAAGTGCCAATCAATGAAAAAAAAATATCAGATTTGAAAAAAATAGAAAAATATATTCCATATTCAATAGTAGAGTATCAAAACTTCTATACAGAAGTTTTTGCATGGCCAACAACTTCAACAAACAATCAATATCAAGAAATAAAATATGATTAACTAAAGATTTTTCTGAAAATCTTTTGATTTGTATGTACAAAAAAGAATTCATTTTGAAAAAGGCATTCGTGCAGAAGTTTAAGTTAAAAATATCTGTATGATTTATATATTTTTTTTAGTAAATAAAATTCACAAAAATTATATTTTTTATTTATCTACTCTTATATTTACTTTTATAAGCAACGTAGACTTTTTTGATAAGAAACATATTTTTGTTGATCCTGAAAAGTTTTAATTAACAGACTTGATTCCTTTTCGAAATGACAAGTTCAATTGCTTTAAAACTTGGTCTGTAAATGACACAAAATATTCTAAAAATAAAATAAAAAACCAAATATTTACCCAATAGCAGTACGAATATGAGGCATCCATATCTCCCAGATAATTCTTTCAAATGGACCCATGCTAAGCAAAAGAAAAAGCTAAAAAATTTGATAACATCTATCCAATCAAATTTCTCAATTGTTAACAGATCAGATAAAATAACTTTCTACTGGGGTTTAGGTATAAATGATCAACTTTATAAATTGGAGATCCAATCATATTATAAAATTTATTCAGGATTTATAACACATGATTATTTATATAACTTTCAAAATTTTCTGCACATTTAAATTTATACTAACAGATAAGAGAATGTAAAATACTTCAGAAAACAACAATGCAGCAGTAAATATAAAAAAAAAAAAAACCTCCGATTTTCTTTTGTTTTTTCAAACTCTATATTTTTTTGCTCAGACTCAAGAACATTTTTCCACAGTTTTACATATTCAATACCATGCGTTGGCTCACAAAATGGCTGCCAGGAGCTAAAATGACGAGCTAGTAGTGGAAAACCCAATGGAACAACTAATTTATCCAAGTTGTATAACTAAACAAAAAAAAGAAAAAAAAATTTTTTCCTTAAACCTGCTAATCCTTCTCCAAATTTTAAACCTTCTACTTAAACTTAAACATAAACAAAACTTAAATGTTCAACTTAAACAAAAACAAAACGTTAGCTTTTGAACTTAACCCACTTAATCTCAACTATTAAAGTAAGATGAGCAAAATTAACCTTGTATTCTTCGTAAAAATTATCTTGAAGTGTTTGAAAACAATGAACCAAACCTTCTACAGATAAAGGTTCATCCTTATCAGGTTGCAGACCTGCCTTGCACCTAATTAAAAATAGTTTAATTGAAGAATTTGATCATTTAAAATATTTAAACAATAATTTGAATAATAAAAAAAGAAGAAAAAGAAAACAAAAAAAAAGCCAAAATGGACACTCATGAATAAGATAAATATATAACCATACTTAAAAGTTTGAAATGGAACATAAAACTAAAAAATGATTCTAGCGACCTGTCAATGATTCTAAGAACATGTTCCAGATTATTTATTTCTATATCCTCATTTTGTACAACCTTATCTAAGCGCTCCTTTTCATATGTCAAGTTCACGACATTGTCTTTCTCAAAACGAAGCCTTTAAAAAAGAAATATGCAAGTTTAAAGCAGAAACAAAAAAAAGGTTAAAAAAAACAAGATTAAACCAAAAAAGTCATTCAAAATTAAGCAAATAAAAGATAAAAAAAAAAGAATTATTGCATGCAAAATTTACTGTCTGTCAATTTGAATGATTTCAGATTCAGCAAGATCAACCAACAAGTTTAAATTGTACAGGAGTTCAGGAATATCAAAGGCTTTATAATCATCTCCAACAATACCTTTAAGGAATTTAAAAAAAAGGAAATTATCTTTAAAAAAATCTAAAAATAAATTTGGGGTGAAATATCCAGAAAACTTATTTTTTTCTGAAAATTTGTTTTAAAATTAGCATTAACTGAATGAGTCTAATAACTTTAAATATAAATTTTTTTAAAAATTTACCAATTTCAACCTGAACCATAAAAAAAAAATAAATTAATGATTACTAAAC
Organism: Hydra viridissima; assembly: GCA_014706445.1. NCBI lineage: Eukaryota > Metazoa > Cnidaria > Hydrozoa > Anthoathecata > Hydridae > Hydra > Hydra viridissima. Next base: position 138,886 of record QPEY01000189.1, read on the forward strand.
AATACCTTTTTTCTCACCATCACCGGGTTTTGCATGTTGATGCCCAATTGAGTTATAACCTTGTAAAACTTTTGTTTCTGGTCCAGTCATATCAACAACCTTAAGAAAACAGCTTGATATGAAATTTAAATATAAATATAAAATTAAATATAAATGCTAAGTATGAATAATAAATAACTAATATAAAGAATATATATAAATATTAAATATACAAATAAAAAAATGAATAAAAATAAATAAATAAATAAATATACAAATAAAAAGTAGAAAACTTAAATAGAAAACAGAAATAGGAAATAATGAATATACCAATAAGTAAAATAATTATCATCAACAGTAAAAGACCTAGAGCCTTTGTAAAATTTATTAAGATCTTTTACTAATAAAAGTTAAAGAAAAAATTATTTCAAATACTTTGATATTGTTTCCATAGGAAAGCAATGGTGCCAATTTTTGTGTAGCACTACTCTTCTAAAAAAATATTATTAATGTATAGTCTAATATAATTAATATTAAAATTAATATAATATAGGTAGTATTATTAAATAAGTATAGTCATGTGAAAATAGCTAACTTGTTTTAAAAACTAAACACCATTTAACAGATAATTCTGAAAAGTTAAAACCTATTGTTATAATTTTCTATGGGGTTTCAAGATAATTCTGAAAAATATTGGATCACAAAAGACAAGAAGACCAAGAACAGGACTGGGGGGCATGGACAAGGTAATTTATTTAAAGATTTCAAGAAGGTTTTTAGATTTACCTAAAGCTAAATCCATACAAGAAGTAAATAATGCATGATTTGACCACAAAGCACCATAATACTGCTTGCGGCAAGCTAATTTACCCAATCAAATTTAATTATGAAAAAATTAAAACACAAGATCAGTTAGAAATGAACAATAATTTATTAAATAAATGTTGTACAATAAGCCTTTGTGTCAAAGTACATGTGTTGTACATTAAGTCTTTAAGCTTAAAAATATTACCCTCCTCCAGTTTTGATCACTGTCTCCAGACAAGACGTGAAATTCTTGCAGTTGTTCTTGATGTACTCAACGGAGAGATCATCCCATGAATTCCAAACAGATCAATGATGATCATTCAGGTTAGGATGTTCTTTGTAGCAAGCCCAAGCCTGAACTTGCAGCCATATGCTGAAGTCCAGAGAATTCAAGTCTGGTGAGCTAATGGGCCACAAGTTTCTTTCCCAGAAGTTGATAATCTCTTGTACCTAGTTTTGGACTGAGTTTGCTGTAAGGCAGGTGGCACCATCTTGTATCAGAACATAACTTTGGTCGTCCCCAAAATTGGCTTGAATTCAAGGGAGGACATGAGGACAAAGTACCTTGTCTTAGTTCTTCTTAGGCCCTGGAAAAGACCATCAGGAGGGTTATCCGCAACTACCTTTGAGCCAAATCTAGAGCCAGAAAACAAAAATTTAGTCTGATAAAGCATCCTAGCCAGGTAATAGTGTTTGACTTAGTTGTTTCCAATGACAACAAGATGCTGCCAGTATTTCTGTCTTCTGGTTTCATATGGGACTTGCTCAACTTTAAAGGTAGAGATGTATCTGTTTGTCCTGCTGTTGTGGACCTGATCCATTGTGAAAAACTTCTCATCAGAAAACTGAATTACCAGCATTTCTTTCTTGAGAATCCAAAGAAGCTTCTTACTTTCTTGAAGCTCCAATACTTAAAGAGGTTGAGTAAAAAGAAATTTTTACTCATACATTACTTTACATGATCTTCTCTGACATGTTCATTCTCATGTGTTTGGGAGGGTTCCTTTTGATTCTATTTTTGACCTTGGCCACTAAGGCCTGGTTGGCAACAGGACTTTTGTCATTAGTTCTTGGCTTTTTTTTGACATTACCCTCATTTAACAGACAATTTTTGATATTGTCTGGCTTTTTGGGCATTTTTCACAAAAAATAATATTAAAGTTCTATAATGGCTGTAGTTACCACAGGTAAAAAATTTGAAAAGATTGAGCTAAATTTACACAACTAGTTGAACAATATCATTAATGTTAGGACATTTGTGTTTACAGTTGCTCATTTAAAACTATTTTCAAACATTTGAAACAAGATGTAAAGATAAATTTTTTCAAGTACTTTGCTATCAGAGGCTGATAAATAGTATTCAAATCATTTGATATTCTAACAAGAATCTGGCCTTCATTATTCCTTGTCCTAAATTCTTTTAGGAATTGTAAATTTTGAACCAATTATCAACATGTAGCAATCACATTGATAATCGGTTCTTTGGTTCACAGTTTAAAATATAAAGTAAATGCTTGTGCATGATGGGACAACCTAACATTAGGAGAAAAATAAGATTCTTGTGATCATTTGACATAAAAGATTTCTATTACATAATTACTCTTACCTTTACTTCCTCAGCTGTTTTGTAAACATACTTTGGCTTAGCTGTCTCCTGTTACATAAAAGAACGTTTAAAAAAATTTCATTTCATTCTTACAGCTATTGTTTTTTAAATAAAAAAGACATGATTTTTAAATGTTGCAAGATGAAAAAAATAAGTCAACAAAAAGTAATAGAAAAGTAATAATTATATTTTGAAAAGATTTTGCAGCAAATTGTGAGACCCTAAATTGTACTGATTTAGCTGATAGAGAAATAGCAGATAGATAATTGATAAGCAGATAGGTAAGCTGATAGATAAGCTGATAGATAAATCATGCAATGATCCTAAAAAATAATGTAAAAAGGATTTTACTATTTTCTTAATGTTTCAAAAAACACTTCAAAGAAAACAATTCGGAAATTTTTGAATGCGGAAGTTGAATTAACTGATTTCAACTTTAACTTTTGAAGTTTAACTTATGAACTTTGAAACTTTTATTACAATATACTTCGACACCCATAATATAACTTCATAATGCAGAAGCTTATTTAAAATCTTCATTTTTTCATTCATTGAAATATTTATTGTAAGAATTGCTATTATTAATAATCACAATATTATCAAATTTACTACCTGTAAAGATTGGAATGAGGACTCAGCAAAATATAAAAAATAGATATGAAGTGCATTTAAAAAAAAAAATGCATATAAGTAAGTTGAACTAAATATGCTGAAAAAATGCATAATTCTTATATTTTGAAAATTTTCTAAATATCTCAATAAAGCAGAGGGTATTTACAAATCTACGCAGTTTTAAAAAACTCTAAAAAAAAGTTTATGGTCTGAAGGCGATGCAATGGTGAGAAAATATTTATTTATTTTTACTACAAATTAACTTTCAAAAATAAAAATTGACAAAACATGAGGTTACAAACTACAGCTAAGAAAAATATTTAGGCCAGACACTTTTCAAAATTAACCTGCTAGATTGATTCTTTCAAAACATTATAATGAAGAAGACCTTTTCAAATTATTTTTAAACTCCTGTTCAGATAAAAATAACTCTTATAAAAATTTATTGTCAAATTAATTAAAAGTTCCTACATGGATTATTTTGTAATCAATCTAATTTGTAAAAAATTTTAGGTCACTCATATTACAATTTATAAGTTTGAATAATTATTTTTAGGTTTTTTTAAGCTGTTTAAATGAAGAAGTTGTTTGTAGTAAACTCAATTATCTACCTGTCCAGTCTTCTTCCATTGATGTAATTTCTCAATTTCAGCTTTAATTTCAATTTCTTCATTTTCATCGCTGTCATAAACAGGCTAGAATAATAATAATGTTAAAACATAATTTCAGCACTTAAATTTTAGATTTTCATTGTTTCCAGTGTTGAGAAAATTTGCACTGTGATAATCTATAAATATTAACACTATACCATCATCATCTATAAAGTTCAAAGCTTCAATTCTTTTGCAAAAACAAAAACTGATCATTAAAATGTCTAATAATTTTATTAGTTTTTAATTAAATGAAAATACTGACCTCTTTTGATTTTTTAGTTTCAGAACCATAAGCACCAACTGCAGCTCTTCCACCCCTTTTATATGCCTCAATAGGCTCAATTATGCCCTAAAAAACATAATAGAATTTATCTTATATACAGAGCAATCAATCTTTGCATATTTTCATTTTAAACATCTTAGTGTAACAAACCTCTCCACGTTTTCCAAGACCTTTACCTTCATAACCCATCTGTTAAAAAAAGATTCAGATTTAAATTTATTACATAAAAAGGTAAAAAAAGAAAAAGAAAAAACATCAACAACATCAACAGGAATAGAGTTAAAACATTTAAAATAAAAATTGACTCTGCACCTTCTCAAGCATTTTACTGCCAAACCCTGTGGTGTATTTTTCCCAGGCTCCGAAATTTCTGATAAAACAAAATAGCTTCTATTTAACTTATGTTTCTTTTAACTTGTCCTTGTAGCTTGCTCAAAGCATTATGTAAAATTAACTACACAATAATATTGCAATTACAAATACTGTAGTTCAGCTATATTGCATAAAGTATTTGATTGCTAATATTAAAATGTAAAAAAATAAACTCACAACATGCAATATAGTTTAAAAAAGTTTTAAAAAATTGTTGGTTTACTTGGTGTTTATGACTGATTTGCTTTTGAAGCCTGTAAAATAAAAAATAGGATCTATAATTTAACTGTATGCTATAAACATGTTTAAGTAATAACCAAGGAATAAGAACAATTAACAAAGTTTGTAAAGAAAAATAATTACCAGGTTTTGGAAACCCTTTTTTCTTTTCTTCTGATTTCTCAGGTATATTTATATCATCTTGTTGTTTATCTTCATGTTCACTGTTTTCTAAATTATTGAATTTGAAAGAATTTAAAAGAATCGGAAAAATATTTTAAAAAGTATTAAAGCTCAAATCAAAACAAATTTTTTTTTTCCAGATTACTTTGATTTTGCTCAGAAGAAAAGAACTGAAATGAGAAAGATGAAAAATATGCCTAAAAATCAATAGAGATCAAAATTCTAAAATTAGATTAAATTGTCATTACACAACACAAATAGTATTTTAAAACTGTTTTAACAAATTTGGTCCCAAACCAATTCTGATATGTAATTCAAATATGTTATAATTACCTTTCTAAAATTGATTTGGAAAAACTGAGAATCAATATTCTCTAAGTTGAATTTATCTAAGCTATGATTTATTAAGCAAAAATGAAAAAAAAATCTAAAATATATCAAAAAAATCTGGCTTTTTAAATACCCATTATACTAACAGTCCACCTGAAAAAATTTAAGATGCAATTGGCATAAACCAGGTGAGGACATACTTTTGATATACTTTTGTTATCTATTGTTGATGTACAAGAAAATGCATATCTGGCAAAAAAGCATCTGGGAATATTTCAAATACTTTGCTATTATTATTTTTTTTTATTATAAAATTTTTGACTTATCAGAAAATTTTTAATTGATTTATTTTATCATAATTTATAACATTTAAAAATAAAATTGTATGTTTTGCCATGCCACACTGATACAAAATTTATTTAAGGACAATTTCTCTAGAAAATAATAAAAAAAATGAGGTCATGTTTAGTTTTATTTTATGGTACTTTAAATAAATTTTAAGCAAAAAAAATCTAAATTTTTTTTTTTTTTGAAAAAAAAAAAAACAAAAACAAAAAAACAACAAAAAAAAAACACTGCATATACACATTACTTAAAAAACAACTGTATTTACACATTACTTGCATCATGACTTACCGCTTTCTTTATCATTAAATAATCCACCACTGACAAATCCCATCGGATCAACATATTCAGATATCCCGGATTTTTTTCTTGACTTTCTTTGCATATGACCATCATTTTCATCATCAGAATTTGCCCATACACCATATATAGCCTGTTCCTTTGTCTGTTTTTTATGTTGACCAGGGTAAAGCTCACTTTCCAAATCAAAATCTGTTATTTCAAAACTTTCAAACTCTTCATCTGAGGCCATTATAGACTAGGAATATGGTTTTATAAATGTAAAAAAAGTAATTTAAGGAAGGTGCATGGCAAATATAAATTAGAAGATGTAAATAATACCCAGGAAAAACTTTATTTAAACTTTCATCCCCAAAACAGAACCCAAATAATCTTTTGAACCCCTCTTACACCTCTTATCTCTGTGCCCCAATACTTTGTACAACTTAGAAAACTGATGAAGTAGCCCAATCAATGTGTAGTGCATTAATATTATATTAGCTATTATAAAAGTAGTCTGCAAATATAGAAAAACATATTAACTCTTAAAAATAAAAAAATAAAAAGAAACAATTTTCCCAAATAACCTATACAAATGTAGCAGTTCAGCAGTAATGAACCTTTGTCAGTTTTAATTGTTGCTACAAATAAATTTTTCTCATCATATTTCTAAAGCCTCTATATCAGTAAATGTAGAATTTCAGTTAATAGGGACACAACAGTGTTTTTGCTTTTTTTGTGAAACAGTGTTACAATCTTCAGAAAACATCCTTCCCTTACTGCTGCCAGTGACACTTTATAAATAGATTGGTTATTATAACATGTCAAGTACTCTACATATCTTCTTGTGTTTGATTTTATTGAATTTTCATGGTTTCTTTTTAATACTTTTAAAAAAAATTGTTTGCTAATTAGATCTTTAAGTTCTATATGCTTTCCACAATCAGCCAATCAAGCTTTGCCCAAAATTGGTAAAAGCTGATCATATAATTACTGAGCATTTAAACTGATAGTTTTTCAAATTGTGATAAAAAACAAAGATTTCTTGATAACTTGTCCAGAAGGAGGATGAGCACTAAAATTAACCTTTTAAAACTTTCAACCCTGCAGTATCTGTTTGCTATTACAGAATGATTAGAATAGAGATTAGCTATTTTTAAGGTAACTGAAATTAAATTTCTGCTGAACAATTTAAAGGTATTTTTTAAATGATCCTTTTTGTTGCATGTGATGATCTGTATAACCAAATTTGAATAACAAAGAAAAAACTATGAAGTTGCCTGATGGGGCTGTAGCTTGTTGGTATAGGTTGTACAATCGTACCCTAGGGACAATTTTTAGATGAACATTGACTATGTTTAAAAAACTTTCCAGAACTTTTCCAGGAAAACCTTTTAAATTAATTTATTGAAATTTTTTCGTCTTTTTGAATTAATTTGCTAAAATTTATTGTCTCATAAGGTTCGTCACACAAGTCCCTTTTACATTTTGATGAGTTCTTTTTCCGGATATGTTCTGATTTAAAATATGATCATCAAATATTCTCGTTTTTTGTAAAGATCTTTTAAAAATTATTGTATGCAGATTTTAAAAAACGATTATTTCAATAATTAACTTGTATTAAGGCAGTATTTAGACTAAAATTCAGAGTGATAATCTGAAATGAACTCATTTTTGGTTCTCACGCTTTTAAGTGTTCTCTTTACGTTGTTTCACGGTGATCCGAAATACAAATAGTTCCGTATGAGTAAATTTCGGAAAAAACAAGATACAATAGAGCAAACTGACCAATTAATTGCCACATCTTTTTTAAACGGCACAATGCAGACAGTAATTTTGTCAGATTTAATTTTTCTTTGCTATATTTAATAATGGACATTCTTTCAATTTATTTTGAGTAATTGTAACCAAAATATAAAAAAAAAAAAACAATATAAACAATTCATTTGAACTTAAATTTTGAATAAACACCAATTAATGGCCGGGTTGACTAATTAAGAGCCAGTTGGCTTTTTATTAGAAAATTAGATTCCACTAACTTTGCCACAGGTTAAAATGTTGTGAAAATAATTTAATTTTCATAAGATTTAAATAAAAAAAAAAAAGATTTTAAAATAAAATAATGAACTAGTTAAATATTGATTATTAACTGTTGCACATCAAATTTTATAAATTTATTAAACGGTATAATTACTCAATAAAAACTAGCTTAGACATAAGTACCCCTCCAACAATGGGCAAAATAACTTAAAAAGAAAATAAGTTATTTGTAAAACTGTATCTATAAAATTGTATATTGATTCAAAGAAATTTTATCAATCAAAACTCAAGAAATACATAAAAAAGGGTTAATAAAATTTGATAAAAAATATTCACTTGTTCACTTATTAATAACAAACTTTAACATCAAATTTTATATTGTTAAAATAACATAATCGTGTTATTGTTACACCGAATTCCGAATCAGAACTTTCGCCTAAGTTTTCTTCGATTTTGTTGAGGTCGTTAAAGATTTCCTTTTCAATATCTTGAGAAGTGGTTTCACATTCAGTTACTGTGTCTAAATCTTTTACTACGCCATGAAGTATAATGGCAGTCCTAAGTTTAGTTTTACCCGGGTTTCTAAGCTATAGACTGATAACCCAGCTAGCCAGCCCATAAGGTACCCGGGTGGGTCCCAGCCGGTGCGCAAGACGGGACCCGTACGGGTAACCCAGCCGGATCCCGCCGGTTTTTGTCCGCGGGATCCAGACGGGACCCGTCCGCGATTCACGCCAGAAAACACAAACGGGACCCAGCCGGGACCCAGACGGTATTTAGCCGGGATAGCAAACGGGACTCATATGAGACCCAGTTGGTATTCAGCTGGGATAACCCACATGGATCCTTCATAAATCCCAGGTATTGTAGGTATAACTATAAACTATTATTATTATTGTTTTTATTATTATTGTTATTATTATTATTGTTATTATTATTATTGTTATTATTTATATTGTTATTATTATTATTGTTATTATTATTATTGTTATTATTATTGTTATTGTTATTATTGTTATTATTATTATTATTATTTTTGCTATTATTATTGTTATTATTATTATTATTAATATTATTATTATTATTATTATTACTATCATTATTGTTATTACTTTTATTATTATTATTACTACTATTATTATTATTATTATTGTTATTATTATAATTATTATTATTGTTACTTTTTTATTATTATTATTTTTATTTTTATTATCACTATTTCACTTTACTAAGTCCTGTAGCTATATTGCTGGCAGATAAAATGCATTTTATTAATGGAAACAATAACACTGCCAAAAATAATTGCTAAAACTGGTAAGCAGTTTACTATGTGCAAGAGTCTATTTAAAAAAAAAAAAAAACAATATATAAGTCGTATACCATCAAGCTTTCAAAAAAATGCATCATTACTATCATATAGTATACAAATGATGCAAATTGCAATACTGCATTACTGTAAGTCAAAACTGATGGAAAGCATACCAAGAAATACACATGAATGCTTACAAGTAATAACAATTAGTTAACTAAATTTTCAACGAGCATAACTGAATTAAACAAATAAGAGTATATAAAATCAGATCCTGTGTGGTATAAGGCAAAATATATTTACAGGCTGGACAAACCAGTATAATGTATACAGTGCTTGAAAAACAGATCACATTGGGTACTATTTTCAATAAATCATAACTTAGACCATGGCAAATAGTTTGTAAACTCTTAACTGATGCTAGATCAAAAAACATTGTTCACTGTTTAACATTTGTAACTGCATCATCAGGAACTTGTATTACATAATTGACTTCTGTTGCATTCTTCCCTTTCGGTTTTCGGCTCCCTTCCCAACGATCCCGTTAATTTCCAAACCACGTAGAAAGTCCCTTTTCAAGCATCTCCTTGGTTGTGCCCTTAGTGGCAAAGTTTTGTTTAGCAGCACCTAAATACACATAAAACAATTATGTTGATGCCGCAGTATACATGTTAAATTATTATTATTATTATTGTTACACCATTTAGCAAATATTACTTTTCTGGGCTAAATGTTGTGATCTAAATAAATAACTCAAGATTAATATGTTGCTGTTAAATGTGGACATACAAATTTGAAGTGAATACTTACTAAATAAAATCTGAAAGTGTTGCAGTGCTCAAAATTTAATTTGGCTTTGTTGGCCAATCAAGCTACACTGTTTTGCTCTTGCTTAGATGTCATTAAATAGGCCATGTTTTGCTTGATAAATTGTGTCAAGCTGCCTCCACCATTACTGACAAGAACTAGGAAAGACATTATTACCTTCAAGTTCTGCAATCGAACCATTTTTGAGCTGTTAAATAAAGGAATACCATCAATATTTATGTGAGTTGTAAGCTGTGTAATATCAGATGAAATTGAAGATTTATTTAGGAGCAAAGATAACCAGTTTTTTAATCCTATATAAAAATATTCACCACCAGCTACAGAAGCAGTAATA
>QPEY01000189.1:181442-193674 GCA_014706445.1 Hydra viridissima
AAATTGGAAGCTTCAAATCATTGGAAAAAGGTAAAAGAATTTTTTTTTTTTCATCTGTACATATTCCGTCTACCTCTATAGCGTACGTAAACGTGTTCATTTGTAAAATTTTTACGAAGAATTCGAAGAACAACGAATATTAAACAAACTTCTGCCAGGAATCCGGAAAATAAACCAACGATTATCAGTTGTGGTGTAAAACCTGAAATTTAAAACCTGATATTATTATCTATCACAATTTTTAGAACTGGTATCAGAAACTTAAAGGAAGTATAATCATGCGTTTTTACTGCTTAAAAGCGGTGATGGTAGTGTACGGGAGTACAAAAAAAAATTAAAAAAAAAACTGTGCAAAAATTATATAAACAAACTAAATGATTAACAAATTGAAAATTAGAATTAAAAGAATGAACGGTAACTGTAAAAAACGACGTATCTTACTCAATCCAGAATCAATTACTTTCTTGCAGTTGCCTTTAAAACCGGAACCATAATAGCCCAATTTACAACTACAGCCAAACGAAAACCTTTGGGAATATTCTATGCAATCTGCATTTTTGTCGCAAGCTTCCGTATTACCTTTACATAGAGCAGCTTGAAAAATAAGAATTTTTTTTGTGTGAAAAACTTGTAATAAGGAGCCACGTATTACGTTGATTTAAGTATTTTGCGCGGCCTAAAATAAACTCAGCTTTGCAAAGAAATAAGAAGAATGGAGATAAAAAAATCTCCAATGCTTTGGTTACCTCAATACAAAATGTTAAACGTACTTTTAAATATTGGATTCTTATTCAGTGATGATCCAGTTAAACCACCATTTTCGATAAGCTTTCCTTGGGTGAAAAGTTTCACTTTATTTTTGGTTTCATTGACGCACATTTCATTGCAATTGGAGTCATTTATAGAAACAAAATAGTCGACTACTAAACTTCCCTCTCTACAAATCAAAAGTTCAATAATCAAAATTTTCAACGATTTAAAAAAAATAGTATTAAAGATTTTCATGATTGATACCATTAAGACTTTACCTGTAACTTACTATATTCACGTTAGCGTTTGTTAAATTGAGTTCCTTTGTATAGACATCAGTAATCTATAATATGATTTGTTAAGAGTAAAGTTCTCAAAATTATTATAAAAAACAAAAAAAATTATGGATCATTTTTAGAAATATCTATTTCATAATATTATATCAAAATTATATATTGATTTGTATTTTATTGCATGGTTATATTACATTATATTATGTCATAATATAATATATCATATTCTATCATATCATACTATTTTATATCATATTATATTACATTATATTATACTATATTATATTACATTTTATTATATTATGCTATATTATGTTATATTATGTTATATTATGTTATATTTTGTTATATTTATTTTACTATATTAAACTATATATATCTAAATAATCTATTGAAGCAAAAATAAAACATAAGAATTCGCTGAATTCAAATTGAAAAACTTTAGAAAACTCGCTGGTTTTATTTAAACATTTGAAAAAGAAATTTGTTAATCTTCTATTTATTCTACAACAGTTTACCCATTCTTTAACTAGACTGTCCATGAGATTATATCGAGGATCTGCCGTGGACTTAGCAAGCACAACATTGATATCATTATTGGTGTCTGATAATAGTACGGTATTGTTTATTGTCAAGTTTTCAAATGTGAATTCACCGCGCAGTCCAAAACCACCTGTAAGTGTAAAACTTTAAATTTAAAAATATAACACTTAACAATTGCACACCAAGATTTTTTAAATTTCTTTTTGCCGTAACTGTTTTTTAGCAGATACATAACTAAATGACAATAACTGATACAATTTCAGTGCTAAATGAAGCAACACAATACTTACCGTAATCGCTCACAGGTAAACCTCTGTTGGGCGCAACTTTATTTTATAAAAAAAAAGAAATAGAGAATATCAGATTTTAACAAAATTTTAAAATAAAAGGGGTTGAGTAAAAGTCGAGGAGTGCCTAACTTTTTTATGAAATATGAAAATCTTATGAGGTTAATTTCAAATTACAATTCCTTATAGATGCAAGTAAATCAAGCACCAAGCAAAATATTTTAAAATGAAACAAATCTACTGTTTAACACAAGTTTGTAAAGAAAAATTGTAAACCAGAAAAATTATATTGGTTATGATGATTCTTAAAGATACCAAAAAAATTAAATAAATTATTAAGGATGGTAAGGCTAAATATGTAGAACTAATTCCACTGCTTTTATGCAGGTCATTTTACTTAACTTAATTTATGAAAAACTAAGCTATTTGCAAAAAATGCATATTAATCAAAAAAATCTAGTAAAAAAAAAGCATTTCTAAAGGTGACGGTGCAGGTAAATCCCTGCCAGCTACCGAACCCATCCTAACTCCCTCCTCTCTCTCAATGGTCCTGTTGCTAGTCACCATATTAATGTGCCGCAGCACGGACTGTTCTTTTTAAAAGGCTACGGTCTGCTAAAAAAAACAGACCTTAGCAACAAACAGTAATTTCTGAATGAATCTTTTGATCTTGAATCTTTTGATTTTGAAAAATATTTTACAAATCTCATTTGAACTAAAAGATTTATTTTACGCTTTAAATCGATTTTACTAATTTCGAAAGAGCAAAATTGTAAAACAGCATTTTCAATGATATTTTCAAAAAGAAAAACCAATGATTATGGGTTAATCTAAAAAAGCTTCAAGAATGATTCTAAATAATTTGCAATTTTAGAAGAAAAATACACTAGATTAATAAATACCCAATTCATCTTAGGACAACCCAGCAAGCACACAACGTTGAAACAACGTTGAAATAACTTTGACCGACGTTAATCAACGTTATTTCAACGTTGTTTTAACGTTGTGTGCTTGCTGGGAATCTATAGAAGTTATATGAATGCCAACCTCATTATGAATAAATTGACCTATTATTTTCGCTTGATTCACAACTATTACGACAGTTACAGAAGTTTAGAATGAGGCTTTTAAAAAATAAAGCTTGGTATAGAATTAGGGACATTTGCTTCTTTTATCTGTAACGAATGGTTAAGTGTCTTTCAAAGCTGATGAAAATTATTTTTAAGTTTTAAACATTTAAATTTTCTCCATTAGTAAACATGAACTTACTTGTAACTAGTTCTGCAGTTCTTGAAGTTTCACCTAAAAAATCACAATACTTTTTTGTTAGAAGAATATTTAAATTATGTGTTAGTATTAGAACTAGGTCTTAGCTTACAGATTTGAGAATTAGAGACTATTTTCAAGTTATATAATTGCCCACATATAAAAGCGATTACTGGCATCATTAGGGTCTTTGTTGAGATGAAGCACCCATAAACCAGGCTTTGTTTTATCAATATTGGACCAAGTTGTTGCAGCTGTAACAGTATTATTTGTTGCTGTTGAATTGTTTGTTGTACTTTTTAGAAAACCTGACCGAACAAATAATGAACCACCATTATAAGAATACCGCAGATCAACCTACAAAATAAATACTTGTTTTAAAAATTCATAATCACTTGAAAAGCAATTCTTTCTGGTAAATTCCATTAGTGTTTAAAGATAATGCTCAATATTTTTAACTGATTATTTGACACAATGATTTGTGCCCAACCATTTTTAAGCGTATATAGATTTAAGTAATAGGTAAATTTAATACAAGGATTTTTCTAATAAAAGATCAAACTTTAAAAGTTTTAGTGTATCACTGAATATATTTTATAGCTATGACCAAATTAAAAGGAAATAAACATTTCAAATAAAAGAGCAAAAATCACTTTGCACATAGCACATTATTTCATCAGAGAAATGACTGACACGAAAAAGTATCTTCAATGGCTGTGACATCTATTAGATGCTAGACCAAATGGACTCACTACTTTAAAAAAGCCAATGCTTAAGACAACATATTGCATAAAGAGAATAAAACAACCAAAGACACATTAGGATTTGAGTGTAATTTTATTTGAGTGAAATGTCTAAGATTCTTTGGGCAGAAGAATCTAAATTTCAGATCTTTAGCTGAAATAGATGAATGTAAATACGGTGTTCATCAGAAGAGGTAATACCGGCCTGAATTGCTTCAACAGTAAAATACAGTAATAACTCAGTTATTGTTTGGGGATGTTTCCATGGTTTTTTATTGAAGGAGGGTTATAGAGATATTTTGAAAAATAATCCAAACCAATAAGGGCTGAGTTTTATTTGGAAAGAATTTGCTCTTCAACAGGATAATGATCGTAAACATACTCAATATTATGTAGAGATTTAGAAAAGAAGGAACACAATAACATGCTACAAACTATTGTATGACTCAATCCACATATATGAAAATCTATTGAATTGATGTGGGAACAACTAGACTTTAATATTCAAAATCATTGTCTAACATCCAAAAATAATCCTTGGAACCTTCTACAAGATGCCTAGGTCTAATCTAACCACAACTCTACTGGAAAAATTTGTTTTGAGAATATCAAGATTGTTTTAGGCAGTTTTTATTAGAAACTGAGGTTTCTTTGATGTAAATGTTTGATGTAATCTGTAATTTACTCACAAAATATCTTTGAAAATTCCAATTTTTAAAGTGAAAGTACTTACATGTAATACACAGACACTCACACACATATAAATGTTTGGTGGCAATAATAAAACACTATTAAAATGTTCTTACAATGTTAAGAAAAAAAACTAATTCCATTTTTAAAGCTAAATGTTAACCATTGCTAGTTTTTGAATAAGGCTTGTAAAATGGCCCACTCGAATGTCAAGTTACTAAAGTTATCTATTACCCGTGCTTGAAACTTAATACCAAGGGGCTACATAATTAGCACCTGCCAGTCCTTTCATCCTAGGCTTGAGGCAGTGATAAAAAAAAAGGAGACCTAATTCAATGTTAAGTGGGAAAAGCATTTATCTTCGACTTTTTTTTTATTAACATTCCTTGAATATAACTTTTATTACATTAAAAGCTTATTTTTAAAAATGTTCTAAAAAGTTCGCAAATTGCTGCTGCACCCTGTAATTGAACAGCATGGTACTAAAGTATCTAAATTTTTCGTTCAACAGCTTGTGAATGGCATGGAAATGTTGATAGAATAAGTTGCTGACATGGCTTAAAGTCACCGTGAGCCATCTACACACCTGTCCGGAGAGCCTCAAAACATAAAAGTTATGCTCAAAAATTAAAACCAATTGGGTTTGGTAGCCCATACATCCATGTTTCAAAAAATAAAAAAATTGAAATCATCTGCCAACGTCCAAGGAAAAAAAATGACTTTGAATTTTCTCATGTTATTGGCTCCTTTCCTAAAGGCATAAGGAAGAAAAGATGATACTTATTTATGAATACATATAAAATTTGATAGATAATCACTAGAAAAAATAAAATTTGATAAAAAATGACCATATAAAATAAACTAAATGAAAGTAGATTGCTTTTATTTTTAATCCATTTTAAATTGCATAACCCTAGGGGTATCTTTACCTGCTAATTCGCTTTCTCTTAAAAGTCAAGTGTTTTAAACGTTTTTTTAAGCCCATATTTTTTGAATAGCTAGGTCCATTTTTTTTTTGCTTAGTACTTAATGTTACAGTGTTACATATTTATGTCATTTAATAGTGAAATAAAGAAGCTGTAAAAACATTAATTTTTTTATTAGTTGCTGACAATAAAGTAAGTGCTATATCAAATGAAAACACAAATATATACTTTATGCAATTTTAACAATTATTTGGACTCTTTCAAAATGCCCAATAGTGCCAAATCTCACAAAGAGTGTAGAAAAATAGTGTGGGTTGTATGCATGAAAAAGTGCAATTAATCAATTTCTGGTGTAGTTTTTGAGAGATTCCAAAATATTTTTGCAACAGACATTGAATTTTTGGACTCTAGAGTTCCAACTGGAATGTGTGGAACGTGTAGAAATCAACTTAGAAGGGTTGAAAGAGGAGTATCTGTCGAGTTGCCTACTCTTTACAATTTTCAAACTATCAATGTCAAGGCGGTGACAAGAGGTTCTAACTGTAACTGGTAAGCTGAAGCTGACTAAAAAACATCCTTTGGATAATTCTACAACTTCAAATCCCACAAATCCCCTAAAAAGATTTTCAGGTTGTTTTTCACCACAAGAAAAAGACTTACCTCATAAATGCAACTCTTCTTCTTTGAGTTTAAACCTTAAAGAAATTTCAACAGAAAACAAAAAAGTTTTTGAACAGATAGCCATTGCAACTATCAAAGGTCAAGAATCATCACTAGGCGGAACAATCAGGCTGTCAGTGAGTGAGGGAGGTCGTCCATTACCTGTTACCCTCAGTAACTTAAATTTTTTATCTTTCCTGTTTTTAATGATCTTATTTTGTCTGTTCTAAGATTACATTTCATAACAAGGTTTTTTAAAATTTGTCTTTAGGAGCATCATGTTCAAAATCAACAACTGCAGAAAAGTATAAGTTAAGTGCCCAAAAACTGGTGCAAATTTAGCAAGCTACAGACATATCTAATATTGAAGTCAAAAAACTTGCAACAACACTGAATTTGGTTTCCAAATCGCCTCTTTTTGAGCCAAACTATTGAGCAAATTTTCATGAAGCAGGGTTGCAACTTGCAAATTTTTTTACAAAAACTACACTTGCATCATCAGGCGAAAAAAAGCCACATAAAGAGTACACATTTGTTCACTGCAAAAATCTCTCTGACTTTCTAGCAGAAATTTCACTTAAGAGATAACTTCAAGCAGGTCATCTTATAAAAGTTGAGATTGATCGAGGTCGAGGCTTCCTAAAGTTTACAGTAAGTCTTCAAAGAATGAATGATGAAGATAATTCAAGCAGTCCACCTTCAAAAAAAATTGTCACCTCTCGAGCTCTAAAAGACAGTGAAGTTAAAAAGCAATTTCTAATTGCAGTTGCAGAGGATCTACATGAGAATTACAGCTACATCAAAAACTTTATTGAGCTTGTTCAACCTGGAAATGTAGACTTTGTGGTCTCTTGCAACTGGAAAGTTGCTAACATTTTATGTGGTTTGCAATGTCACTCTAGCTCACATCCATGTCTATACTGTGATAGTGAAGCAAAGAACATAGCTGAAAAAGGTGTGCTCAGGACGCTGTCTGATCTTCAAAATTGTTACACAAACTTTCTTTCAAAAGGTGATGACATTAGGAGGGGAAAGTTTTTCATCAATTTTGTCCATAAACCGCTTCTAAAAGCTGATCCAAGCAAATTCGTTTTCGAACTAATTCCCCCAATGGAACTTCATCTGTTTATTGGGATTGTAAATCACTTGTTCAAAGCACTAAAAGAAGCATTGCCAGAAGCAGATGAGTGGCTAAAAAAACTCAACACCACAATCCAACCATATCATGGCGGGCAATTTGCTGGCAATGATTTCCAAAAACTCCTGAAAAATATTGAAGTGATAGATCAGCTCTTTGAGAACCTAGATTCATCAGTTTTGGCCATCATTGATGCATTCAAAAAATTCAGTGCTGTTGTTAGAGCCTGCTTTGGAAAAGTCCTTGACAAGGAATATAAAAAAATTTAAGAATTTCGGACATCTTTATTAAGTCTAGAATTTTTAAGTGTGACCCCAAAAGTGCACATCTTTTTTTTTCACATTGATGATTTTATCAGAATAAAGAAAAAATCTCTTGGTCCTTTCAGTGAACAATCTTTAGAAGCTCTTCATCACGATTTTTCTGCTCAGTGGCAAAGATTCAAACATTCAAAATTACATCCATTATATGGAAATTGGCTTAAAAGATGTGTGGTTGAATACAATAGCAAGCACATTTAGGTGAAATATGTCTGTTGCATCTTTAATGAACATTGAAACCTTGCTACTTTAGAATAATTGTTTGTGACAAAAAAGATCAACTGAGAAAATACCTATGGATTTATTTAAACTGATTCAAAAATTTATATATGAGATAAAATCTTTTTAAATATTTATTTGTTTAACCTGTGTGTAATTGTATTTTGTAAAAAACCCACAGTAAATTAATTCTATAATATTTGGAATTTTGAAACAGACTTTGTCAAAGTTTATTTATAGACACTATTTTAATAGTTTTTTTATTTTGTGACAGTTTTTTAAGTTTAGAAATGATTCAAATTCAAAGAAAAAATGGTAATTAAAGTAATCTTTTCCATTAAAAGTAAGGTCAAAATGACTGACAAGTTCAAAGTAACAATAATTTCCTACACATTGGCTGATGGCTTAATTTTTTATTTTTAAGCCTCTATGTATAGACTATGTATATCAATAATAGTAATACCAGTTTTATTATTTATTTCTAATTTTTGAGTGTGTCTTTTGTGGTTTGAGACTCTCCGGGCGATAAAGCAAGGAACAAAAAAATCCAAAAAATCAAAGTCATTTTTTTTCCTTGGACATAGGCAGATGATTTCAATTTTTTTATTTTTTAAAACATAGATGTATGGGATAACAAACCCAATTGGTTTTAATTTTTGAGCATAACTTTTATGTTTTGAGGCTCTCCGGGCAGGTGTGTCTACCATGATTGAGATTACCTGATTGAGCTAGTCTCTTGAAATACCGTGTATTGACTGGAATTGTGATCTACTTGCACAGTTGAACATACTTTTAGAAGATATCACTGATCTTTACCATATCAGGAATATCAACTAATTTTCTAGAAATGGGAAAAAAAATCAACCTTTTTCCATCTTTTGTCTTTTGGATCGAACATAATTTTTGTTTTTAGCCGATAATGTTACAGACCCTGTTGTTTGTCCGTCGTTAACAAGTAAAAAGTATTTTATAATTGGTATTTTGTAGTGGTCTACAACAGTCATTGTAGAGGTCTTACCAGCTATTCTTCAGTTTTTGTTAATATCCCATTGTTTTTACAGTATTGTTGTTTGCTCCATAACATACTGTTGCTTGAAGAGTGTCAACAGATCCTTTTTCTTTTAGCACTGGCATGGACCACATTTGCAACATCAGTAACTCGATAGCTTTATGGAACTACATGATCAAAATATTTGTTTCCTAAATAGGAAATTATAACATAGCTCTCATGTTCTAAGCCATATCCCGCTTTCCATCAAATTCAATACGCGCAGGTTTCTTTCTCTTCACTTTGCAATCTAGCCTCTTGTTATCTCCAAAACTTCCTTTAACTCTTTCTTTTACTAGGGTTAATCATCTTCTCCTATGTTAGCAGATTTAGTTTTTTCAAAACTGCTTCTGCAATCATAAAATTCTGTTTGTTACTAATCTTGTATCTTTAAAGAGTCTTATATTCTGGATACTTGTGCCAATTTTGTAGAGAAAGCCAATCATCAACTGACTGATCACCTAAGAACGTGCTATTTTCACTGTTCAACATTCTTCTACTCTGTCATCATCACTATTGTAATACTCATCAACCATCTTTGGTTGATTGTTCTCGAACTTATTACATTTCCTTTTTTCCTTCCTTGCAAACTTAAATGTTTTAGAAGTATTATCTTTGACAATAATGCATTTTTTACTTGTATTCTGATCGACCCAAAAATCACATTCCACTACTGGTGATTTAATTGAAAAGATATATCCACACTAAAGTCTGTGGTAATTTTGATCTAAAGGACAAGGAGCGCCCAGGTCAGCCAAAATAGTTTGAAAATCTTGAATCACAAGAAATATTGAACGAAGATTCAGCTCAAATTCTAAAACAATTGTCCAACGCGTTTTGGAGTTACAAAAGCTGCAGTTAGTAAGCATTAACAATTGATGGGAAAGATCCAAAAAGAAAATAAATTGGTGCCATATGCATTGAAAGAAAGAGAATTGGAAAGAAGATTGGTAATGAATAAAAATCTTCTCGAAAGGTGTAAAAGAAAATCCTTTTATCACCGATTTGTTACAGATGATGAAAAATGGATCAAAATCACATTCCACTGCTGGTGATTTACAAGAAAACTTACACCTACAGTAAGTTCTGTCAAAAAACTTATAAATTTAAGCACTTGCGAGTACAAATATCAAACAACTATATATATATATATATATATATATATATATATATATATATATATATATATATATATACAGTAGCGTGCAGTAGTGTATAAACAGCTAAAATTTTCTAGCCTTTTCATCATAATTTTTTGCCTTTTCACTGAAAATGAATGCAATTTTTAAGAATTGCTCTTCTAAAGTTATTACATAAAAATGAAAATTTGTTACGGGAGGAAGAAATTCAAATTTTATTGAAATCATAATCATGCAAAAGTTTATAAACAGTTCCATGCCCCATTAAGAAAAAAATCAAAATTTCTGTAAGAAAACATTTTATTAAAACTAATTTACTGGAGATAATATTTAACTTAAATTGAATTAAAAAAATAATGGGAAAGTCTAAGGAATTGTCATTAGAAAAGAAAAATGTAATAATAGGTGCTATAAAGAGGAAGATTCTTGATAAGCAAATTTCTGAGCCTTATGATGTGGCTAAATAAACAATTAGCATACTAGTTAAGAGATATAGAGACCGTCAGACACTCAAAAACAAGCATCGTCTAGGGAGGCCAAAGATAACTACAGCACATGAAGACAGAATTCTAGTAAGACAATCAAAACAAGATCCCCGCAGAAGGGCTGTCGAATTAACTGGTATTTTGAGCAAGAACTACGGTGTTAAGTGCAGCGTAGATACTACAAAACGTATAATTTATTTGATCGTCATCCTGCTATGTAAGTATAATTTGTTTGAATGTCATCCTGCTAAGAAACCATTAAAGTTATTAAATAATTGCTTAGCACGAGTGAAATTTGCAAAAGATCATTTGCATTGGACTTCAAAAGAATGGTCAAAAGTCTTTATCAGTGACGAATCAAAGTTTTGCATGTTTAGTAGCGATGGTATCAAGTACGTGAGACGTCCGAAATGTTAAAGATTTGCTCCTAAGTATCAAATACCAACAGTTAAACGTGGTGGTGGCAATATAATGGTTTGAGGATCAGTCAGTCATGATTCCATTGGTTCACTTTGATTCGAGATTATTATGGTCCACTCAAATCGCATTGAAGGCATAATGAATCAGTATGTATATTTAGATATAATCAAGAATGTTATGCTGCCACATAGAAAGGACAAAATGCCTCGTGGTTGGATTTTCCAGCAAGACAACAATCTAAAGCATCATGCAAATTCTGTCAAAAATATTTTAAATTCGAAAAAAAAATTTCACTTTTGGACTGACCTTCTCAAAGTCCAGATTTAAATCCAATAGAACCTCTTTGGGAACATTTTGATCGTCAATTGAAGGGCAAAAAACTGACCAATAAAAATGATTTCTTCAAGATCCTTTCGGATTGTTGAGCAAATATCCTCAAAGATGTGCTTATCAACTGAGTTGACTCTATGCCTCTTCGGTGCCAAGCAATATTAAAATCTAGAAGCTATTCAACAAAATGTGATGTGCTGTAATAAAAAAATGTAGAGGAATAAGAAATATCTGTTTTTTGAGTTTATTCATTTGTTTATAAACTTTTACACGATTATGTTTTCAACAAAATTTGAATTTTTTCTTTTCGTAACAAATTTTCATTTTTTTGCGTAAATCATAGTATCATGGCCTACTATATAACACGGCCGGATTTGTTGCCTTGAACGCAAAAAATTAGTGGGCCGATTTTAGGTTTTTAGCTTTTGAATCAAAACCTGAAGGTAATTCTATAAAGACATTAATAATATTTAAATAATTTGCTCTTAGCTATAATTATTACTATTACCAAAATTCTTAACCTTCAAACACTAAAACAGTTAGCTAATAATAAATCATGATTGCATTAAGCCGAATGAACTATCTATTTTAGCCATCAATTTTAATCTACAAAATCTTAGTCTTAAAATTATTGGTTCAAACAACTAAAATTAACAAAAATGTTAGTAAAACTAGCATAATTTTTAAATGTACACATTTACTGAAAGCATTTACATATATTACAAAAAGATTAATCAAGTCAAGTTTCTTTTGTTTCTCAAAAAAACAATATACATATACTATGTTGTTATGGGTTTATTCATTTGTCTTTTTTGGTTTGTCGAACTTTAAAGGCAGCAACTTCATTTTTTCTAATGTTTCCATTTTTAATTTGTTGCTCATTGTTAAAATATATGTTGGTAATAATTGTGTTTACCAAATGCCTTCCCCATTCCTCATGTTCTATACACATAAAATCACTATCACTTGGTTGAT
>QPEY01000189.1:196584-224068 GCA_014706445.1 Hydra viridissima
CATACATACATACATACATACATACATACATACATACATACATACATACTTCTTAATACATACCTGCATGCATGCATACATTTATTCATAGGAAACTATTCTTTTTTTAGTTTATGCTCCTGTTCATGAAAAGAAAATAATGGCTACCAAGTCCTATAGCAATGTAGGTTACTCTTATAATTTTAGGGTTTTATGTAAATTTGTTATAGTATCTAAGTTTTATACTTATACCATATGTCCTCAAATAATAATTTTTGATATAGCGTCGCAATAGTGTTGCTGAAATCCCCAAGTGGGTTGAACTTTGCAGACAAAAAGATGATCCTGATGGTTTCAAAAAAGTTTATATGGATAATGTAATTGGTATGAGGCTCATTATAGCTTATGATAATCATTATATTCCTAAGCTGTGTATACTTCTAAATAAATAAGTTTTCAAAACACAAAAAGTTTGTCATTTTTCCATTCTGTTCACACTTAAACGTTCTAATTTATGTGTAGATACATTTTTTAATAAAATAAATTATTGTTTCATTTTTTGAAATTTGTTTTGTTTCAAGACAACAAAACCTGGCTTAAAACCTTTATTTTATTATGTCTTTCTAAGTTTTAGTTTCTTTTTTTTTTTTTTTTTAATTCTTTATATATGATGTATCATTTCCATTTCAAATCAAGTTCTTCAAAATATAATTTTTTGCTATTAATTAATTATCTAAAACATTTTTGTGTATCAACACAAAATGTTTTAGATAAACAGTTAATAGTAATATTCATAAATTATCTTTTTCAAAATAATGCTAAAAGCACTTTTGCTTATTTGTAGGATATGGAATCTTTGCTGAAAGAGATATTAGTGAGAATGATTTCTTACTTGAGTATAAAGGAGAAATTATTTCTCAAGTTCATGCAGAGCAGCGTCATGAAAAATACATGAAATTAGGAAAAGGTTGTTTCATTTTTGATCTAACTTTTCATGGCAAGAAAGTAAGGTATATATTAAAATTTCATTAATGTTTAATTAACTAAAAGAGATGGCTTTGTTAACTCTGAGATATTTTGTTTAAATTTAACTTTTACTTTTTACTTTTATTGACCTAATAATACATACTGGTTTTTCTTTTTTTCATTTAAAGCTCATGTTTTTAATTTATTCTTGTTTTTAAGTAATTTAAAGAATTTTTATTAGTAATTAGTCATACATATAATTAAACTAGTCAGGGATAAAAGTAGATAATAAAGTTATATAGGTAGAGAGTAGATAAAAAACCGGTATGATGGAGAAAGTAAAGCTTTTACCAAACAATTTCATATATGTAAATACTAGTTGTACAATTGTAATACAAATGTTACTTGTTATAAAAATCAAAACATTTTATTAGTATAGACTTGGTTGTATTGGTATAGTAATTTGTTTCTTAGTATTGATGCCACAAAGTCTACAAATCTGGCTAGATTTGTTAATGATTCACCAGAGCGCTTTGCAAATTGTAGGATCAAGTTATTTGAATTAGATGGAACTCCCCATTTATTCCTTATTGCAAAAAAGTTCATCTCTGCTGGGACTGAACTCCGTTATGATTATAAAGACAGAAGTAATCTGCAGTGGAGAGTAAAGGTACTTTTTGTGTATTTGTAAACATCACTTGTTATCCACAAACCCAGATACTTTAAGAAGGTGCTGTGGCTTAAAAATCTCTATCTTTTTAGGAGAGCTATTTGAAACCATTTACTCTGGAAGAAGTTAAAGAAACACTTTATGGAAGGGTATTCTGTTTATAATTTACGAAAATTTGATAGATTACTAAAACTACACAAAGTTATAATATTGCAGGAAATCTATTTTCATGCTGAAAATTTAAAAAATTCTTTGTTAAAAATAATGAGTTGTGTTCACATGTTTATTGTGTTAAATCCAATTTATTTTTGCAATGTAAACAGCATAGTTTTTTCTAAATAAATTGTTTCCATTTAATTAAGTTGCAAAATATTGTATATGATTGAGAGTGATTTTTTTGTTTCTGTATTTATAAATTGTTTTTTCTCTTCTATTTAGCCTTTAAGAAAAAAAGAATTTTTGAATGCATCATCTGTAAGTAACTTTTATACTTTGAAAATCTAAATTAAATTTTCAAAATTCAAAGCAAAGTTAACTTTTAAATTAACATATATTTAAGCTTTGTTTTCTTTATTTTCATAAACTTAGATAAATATTCAAAATTATTTACCTTTAAAAATTTTAATCTTACTATTTCATAAGTTTTAACATCCCATAAGTTTTACTATCACATAAGTTGCACTTTACTTAAAGTTTTACTATACCAAACAAATTTTTCAGGTATTTGAATCTTTAAATCTCAAAGAAAATCTTCCAGTTACTGAAGCATCTTATTTAAGGTAAAATAATACTTTATTTTACAAAATTGCTTTTTGTGGATTGTATCCTAAAATGAAGTATAAACAAGAAGGTTTAAAATAAACTTTATAAAGCACTGAGTAGAATTCTTAAATGTATTTAGATATAAAAAATTAGTAAAAGTTGCTGGTAATGTCTTTTGTTAGCAGGACTGTATTACAGTATTAATGTTGCATAAAAGTTGTAGTAACAAGACATCACCAGTGGCAGGAAAAGAACTTACTACTTGTTTTGTTTTTTCAATTAAGATAAACAACAGTTGTTTGAAGTGTGTGACTAATGATTTAAATGTATTTTAAAGTAAAATTTTAAAAAACCAGGATATTTACTGCAATTATTATGCTTTAATTTTTTTTTACTTACTTACTTTTAGCAATACTGATGAATCACTACTAAATGAGATAGTTCCATTTAAAAGATCACCATGTTTATATGAAAATGAATGGGATCCTATTGATTTTACAAGGTAGAATTTTTCTTTCTTTGCAGACTTTACCTACCAACCATTTCTTATATTCTGTATATATTTTAAGTATACTTCGCCAACTTCGATGTTTCCTTAATATTGCTGCTTTTAAGTGTGTCATT
Organism: Hydra viridissima; assembly: GCA_014706445.1. NCBI lineage: Eukaryota > Metazoa > Cnidaria > Hydrozoa > Anthoathecata > Hydridae > Hydra > Hydra viridissima. The sequence continues at coordinate 199,586 of QPEY01000189.1, forward strand.
TCTTTTTATATATATGATATATTGCTCCCAGATATGATATTGAAAATGTTGATTATTTTAGGTGGGATTCTAAATTAGATAACATGAATGCTTCGCTGTTAAATGATGCTACAACATCCCAAGTTTCTCAGTGAGTTTAAACTTTTCTACATATATGAATTTAAAAATGTTTTCATGAACTCTTTTTTTATTATATTCCAACTAATTGTCTTAGGTATGATACTAAACCTTCAAATATGATTGCTCCATTGTTTAATGAGGCTTATACTTGCCAAGTTTCTCAGTGAGTTTAAACTTTTCTACATATATGAATTTAAAAATGTTTTCATGACCTCCATTATTATTTTTCCCAAATGATTGTCTTAGGTGTGGTACTAATCCTTCAAATATGAATGCTTCATTCTTCAATGGTGCTACAACTTCCCAAGTTTCTCAGTGAGTTTAAACTTTTCTACATATATGAATTTAAAAATGTTTTCATGAACTCTTTTTTTATTATATTCCAACTAATTGTCTTAGGTATGATACTAAACCTTCAAATATGATTGCTCCATTGTTTAATGAGGCTTATACTTGCCAAGTTTCTCAGTGAGTTTAAACTTTTCTACATATATGAATTTAAAAATGTTTTCATGACCTCCATTATTATTTTTCCCAAATGATTGTCTTAGGTGTGGTACTAATCCTTCAAATATGAATGCTTCATTCTTCAATGGTGCTACAACAGCCCAAGTTTCTCAGTGAGTTTAAACTTTTCTACATATATGAATTTAAAAATGTTTTCATGACCTCCATTATTATTTTTCCCAAATGATTGTCTTAGGTGTGGTACTAATCCTTCAAATATGAATGCTTCATTCTTCAATGGTGCTACAACAGACCAAGTTTCTCAGTGAGTTTAAACTTTTCTACATATATGAATTAAAAAATGTTTTCATGACCTCTGTTTTCATTATATTCCAACTGATTGTCTTAGGTGTTGTACTAAACCTACAAATATGATTGCTCCATTGTTTAATGAGGCTTATACTTGCCAAGTTTCTCAGTGAGTTTAAACTTTTCTACATATATGAATTTAAAAATGTTTTCATGACCTCTGTTTTCATTATATTCCAACTGATTGTCTTAGGTGTTGTACTAAACCTACAAATATGATTGCTCCATTGTTTAATGAGGCTTATACTTGCCAAGTTGCTCAGTGAGTTTAAACTTTTCTACATATATGAATTTAAAAATGTTTTCATGACCTCTGTTTTTATTATATTCCAACTGATTGTCTTAGGTGTGATACTAAACCTACAAATATGATTGCTCCATTGTTTAGTGAGGCTTATACTTGCCAAGTTGCTCAGTGAGTTTAAACGTTTCTACATATATGAATTTAAAAATGTTTTCATGACCTCTGTTTTTATTATTTTCCAACTGATTGTCTTAGGTATGATACTAAACCTTCAAATATGATTGCTCCATTGTTCTATGATGGTTTTGTATACCAAGTGTCTCAGTGAGTTTAATTTTTCCTACACATACAATTTTAGAAACTTTTTCATTGTTTTGAATTTTTTCAAACTAATTGTTTTAAGTGTGATAACAAGCTGACCAATCTAATTACTCTATTGTTTGATAATGCCCTTTTATCTCTAGTATTGCATTGAATGTTAACCTTTCCACATATAAAAAAATATGAAAATGTTCAAGCATTTTGCATTTAATTTATTTAAACTATTTATCTCAAGGATGATACTAAACAAACAAGTGTGATTTGTTTCTTAAAACTGATTGTTTTAGGTGTGATACAGTGAATGTTCCATTGGTATTTAAAGATGTGCCTCAAATAGTATCTTCAGAGTAAGTTTCATCATTCTTATTGAGATGTTTAACAAGCTTAATTAATGTTAATAAATTTAGTTTTCAATGTTCACTATTTGTTGAAATAAATACTGTACTCAGCACTATTTATCATCATCACTGTCAGAGTTTACCTTGATGTTTTTTAGTGAGTTGTATTAACATAGTGAGACAGTTAAATACTTAAAATTTTTACTAAATCACAATTAAAAGGAAACCCTTTAAATGAAAATGTTTCTGGTTTAAATCATTAATTAAGTCAAAAACTTTCTTTATAATTAAGATATTTACTTTTTTCAGAAATGTTAGCTTATTAGAAACACAATCATTTTCAAAAAAGTTGAGGTGAATTTCTTTGTATTTTTAGTTTTGCTATTAGTAGCATTTAGATTTTTATAGTAGCATAGAAATTTTTATATTCATTTTATAAATTATTAATATCTGATAAATAGTGCCATTGTATTCTGTAAAATTTGTATTAAACAATATCCAAATTCATTTAAAGAACAGCCATGGCACTGTATTTGCATAATTACTTATTAATAATTTATTTTTTAACAAAGTTTTCGCAAAAAAAAACGCTGTCCTACATGCTTTGAAAGTGTTATTAATCTGCCAATGCATCTCAGAAAAAATCATTACTGGACAAAGGAAAGCTCTGTGGCTGCTTTGGGACAGTTTGGGTTAAGACAGAAAGTAGTTAATGAAAAAAAAAATAAGCCTAAAAAGTGGCAAAATTCTCATTACCATAAGATCTGTCCGTTTCCAGATTGTCACAGTGTAACAAAAAATCTTGGTGAACATTTACGAGGAAAAAAACATTCAATGAAGCAAGGCAGTGAATATTATGCTTTACTGAAAAAAGCAAGTCATTTTGACAAATCTCTAGTGCCAACTTATGTTGAAAAATCTCCCCAAAAAAGTTTCGGTTTAGTACTAAAAAAGAGGACTGCACAGGTTTTAAAATCACAAGATAAAAAAGTTGTAAATCTAGAAAAACAGGTTAAAGTAAGCAGTGTTGAAAGTTTAACTTCACAATCAGTAATTGTTTCTGAACCTTACAAAGAAATTAACATTAAGAACACTTACGAACATCCAATTAGTTTCCAACCAACTAGTGAAATTAGTCATTTAGATCATATACAAGAAACAGAGAATTATTCTAGTGATCTTAGCGGCTTAAGTAATGTCTCTAGCTCTGACTCTGACTCTGACTCAGATTTTGTTTTAGAAGCTTCAGAAACTGAAAAAGTAACATGTTCACCAGCTGTTGAAAAGCATCTAATAAACTTTTATAACTATTTGACTGGGCCTGACCGTGGACGAAAAGCAAGATCAAACATTAAAGTCGTGCAAGATGTTCGCCGCATTTTTGTTGCTGTTGGGGCAGTTTACACCATTGCAAACATTTTTAAAGATCCAAAAAAGTATTTACGTGACAATTATTTAATGAGCTACTGTATCAATCGAAGAACTAAAGCAATTTCTATAAGAAAATACCTGTATTCTTTTATGGACTTTTGTAAATACCTTTTTGCAGAAAATATAAAAATTGAAAATGTAGAAAGTGAAGAAATAAATAGAGTGCAATTGAAGGTCGAAGCGTGGAGAAAAAGTTATCTTCCAGTTGAAAAACTGCATAAGCAGAAAACAAAAGAAACAAACTTTGAAATGTTGATAACACCTGACCAAGTTGAATTGTATCATAGTCATGAACATGCTAAAAAAGCAATTGCTTTGTTTAAAGAGCTAAATTCAAACTCAACATTACCTATTACCCAAACATCATATTGCTGCATGAGAGATCATTTGTATATAGTCATAGCATTCGGAAATGCTCACAGATCAGGGGTTGTTGCCAATATGAAAATGAATGAATATCTAAAGGCAAAAAAACTTACAGAAGACCTATGGGAAATAAGTGTTTGGGACCATAAAACTGTGGAGGTTTATGGTCCAGCCAAAGTTACCTTGTTAAACTATCAATTTGATTGGCTAAAAATATTTGTCAATTCAGCTAGAAGTAAGTTGGTTGTGCAAGACGATAACTTGTTCCTGTCTTGGAGTGGAAAACGCATGGCCTCAGGAGATATCAGTGCAAGACTTCATCATTTGTGGTGCAAAGCAGGAATAATTGGTAAAAATATTCAACGAAGATTATGTTTTAACGATGTTCGAAGAACAGCCTCAACCCTCGTAAGGGAAAGTAATAGTAACTTCACACAGGAAGTTGCAGATACTATGATGCATAGCAGTAAAACTGCAGAGGACCATTATTACATCAGACAAAAGGAAAAGTCAGTGATAGTTGGTGGTCATGTTCTAAGAGAACATTTCTTTCCAGCTGACACTTTATCTACCCCAAAAAAAAAATGGTCTAAAGATGAAATAAGTGTTCTGAAGCAATTTGAATCTAAAAATGGATCAGTAACTTTACCTAATATTAAATCTAACATCACGGAACTTTCTTCAGTCAATGCTTCACCTAAACAAATATATGACAAGTTTAGGAGTATTCAAAGATATAATTCTAGTAATGTGTTGAAAGAAAGTAGTGCAGATACAAAAGTATGTTAGTTTGTTTTAAAATCTGTAAAAGAAAGTATTTAAAAAATTAAGTTTAAAAGTTATAGACATTGATAATTAGAAGTAATTAGAAAATATGAAAGCATGTTTAGTGAAAATATAAAAATTATAAAGAGATTAAGAAATTAGACTTGAAAACTTTAGAAATTAAAATTTAGATGCAATAATAAAAAATTGATGTGAAAGTTCATTCAAAATATAAAAATGAAAAGAATGTTTGAGAAATTTTCAAAGAAATAGAAATGAAGGTCATTTTAGGTTGGCAAGATCCGAATGCTATTTTAAAACACTTAGTTTTTATCTTTAGGGTATAAAAGGTGTGCAGCAAAAAACCTATTTGTGGGATGATAATGATATAAAAGTCTTACGATTAACTGGTTCCCCTCTGATATATGGTGGCTCTTTATCAAGATCAAGAATCACAACTGTGTTAGCCAACACAACTCTTATTGACAAGTTTTCAATTGCGCAAATTCGGACTCGAATTAATTATGAAAGACATCGCAAATAACTTAAATTTGCTCGATGCTCTTGAAAAAGCAAAAGGTTTGTATATAACCCTTTTCAGTTTTTATGAGGGAGAAACAAAATGCTTTTTTTTTTAAATTATCCAAAAGCACTCGCTCAAAATCAGTGAGTAAGTGCTTGATTGAACAAATAGTATAAAATAGTTTTTCCCAATTTTCGGTTCGTTTTCCAGTATTGCGAAATCATGTAAATTCTTGTTTTATATTCTTAATATGGAATTGGTTATCCCTGATTTGTGATTCTCTTGATGCTGAGTTTTGTATAACTTTTTCCAGTTCGACTTCCATAATCATTTCTTTTTCTTCAACAGAAACAATTTCACTGTTAATTTCTGTTTCGTAAATATTATTGGAAAAAATTCTTTGCATTTTTTCGTTTGCCAAATATAATTCATGTTTTGATGGAATATTCGATGATTTCAGTAGATTGATTTAATTCTTATTTGTGCGTTCAGCAATTCCTCTTTGCAAGTTTTCCATTAAAGTTTTACTTATTTCATCTTGTCTACTAAGACATTCTATAGCTAATTTTATTGATTTGAGAGCATTAACTAAATCACATAAAAGGTTGAAATTTACTTCTGCCAGCGTATCTATTTTATTTAACTCAAGAAGAGATATTCAGTAATATATTCTCGAACTTTTATAAAACACTAAACCATATCAATGAGTTCCATCTAGTTTTTACGTCTAGTTTAAGCTCTAAAGAATGTCCTTCTCCTTGCCCAAGTTTAATCTTATCTTGCAAAATATTGATTTTTTAAAAACTGACAATTTTACGTATGTTTTCAATGTTTTTTTTAATTTTGATATATTTTTAAACTCAACTTTTGACGGACCAACATCGTTAGCTTCATCTTTAAAACAATCTCTTCTATCACTTTCAATATCATCTTCATTCAATATTGCATTATTATTATCATTACTGCATAAATCAATTTGTTTATGTTGAAATATTTGTTTTTTCTTTTAAATGTAAGCCATGGTTAAAACATAACTGGTAAATTGCTAAGCTATCTCTATCATACTTAATCATCATAGGAGCACCATCACAAGTTTACGCAACAATATTTCTCCAAAAAAATGTGAAAATTTTCTAAATGAGTTTTAACTATATCAACAAAGTCAGATACAGAGCAAGATCCAAAAATTCTCACTAATCCAAGATTATAAAGGTTCTTTTTATTTATCATGTATATTGATATTAGCATAGCCATCCGAATACTTCTCCACTCTTCTAGTGTAATTCTGAATCTTTAACTCTATTTTATCTTTTACTCTAAAATCTATTACTCTTCAGCTTTTCAATTTATATTGTACTTTTTTTCTTCATAACTTTTACGAATAAGTCCCGTGACATCGGATTGATTTTTTGGTAGATGTTTGGCAGATTTGGCTATTGACTTTCTTACTAAATTAGATCTCGTAATTGCTCTTATTGAAATTCCATCGATAACAGCTAGTTTAGTCACAATTTCTTATTGGCTAAAACATGTCATGAAATCAAGTATTGTTTTATGTTTTTTCATCACTGGCACACCATTACCATCATCTTCATGACTTGACTTAGCATAATCTGATCAATCGTTTTTATGTGGTTTATTAATGCACCAGTAAAGCCATTACGTGTAAATATTTGTATATATATAGAGACAATTGTAAACATCAAGGGAATATAGTTTGTATATAAATTATGTTTAATTTCACAAAGAGATGTCGGCGTTTACGCATAATTAAAGACTATCGTTTTTAATGTGAAACTACAATATCGTTTACGTTTAATGAATATTGGTTTAAAAATTTTAATTTTGAATGCTTGAGGAATTTTAAATTTTAAAAAATTAGTTAACGGATATCGAATTCAAATACATGAGAAGAAAACCGCGGATTTTCGGATTCGGTTTTTTCGTTTCAGAAACCCTACTTAGCAATTAACCACCTTAATAATGAAATTATTTTGTTAAGATATGTAAATACTTAATACAAGGCTGCATAATCGTGCCTATTGCCGTTATCCTGTGGTTGAAAAGTTGAACTTGCGAGTATTTTAATCAAGTGATAAGTTTTAAATTTACTTTACTATTGATTTTAAACTAAATTTTAGGAGAGCTTTTTTCTGTTCCAAAGTTTAAAAAAGTCTTACATTAAGATAAATAGTAGTTAAAATAAATAGTAAAGAAAAATAAAACAAACTAAGCGAATGAATAGTTCTATAGTCTTAAGTCCAGTATAACTTTTTTTTTTCGTTATTTGTAAGAAAATTTTTATTTCAGCTTAAAATTTTTTTTTAATTTTTCTTTTTAATCCGTTCCCTTAAAAAACAACGGTGAAACAACTTCCCTTTACTGCTTTATTTAAACAGTTTTTAACATACGTTGATTAAATTTAAACTCGCTTTAAATTTCATATAAATGGCCAAAAATGAAACGAGTTTAAAATTCTAAGATTAAACCGATTTTATTGTCACTATGAATGTCAAGTTGTGGTATAAGAAGTAATTAAAGGTTTGCTCATGAAATAAAAAAAGGCAATTGGTAACAAATATTTTAGGACTCTTTTGGCAGTATATACGTATTCTCCAGCAGTATTTCATGGCCATCTTCCACATCAATACTCACTAACATTTTTCGGTCTTGCTCAAATGAAAACAATAGCGCATTTTTTATCCACTGACTGTGATCGACGATTTTACTCGACAAATATACATGAATATGTCCTATTGAAATTTAAAACATTTGTGACTACACCAGAACTTTATGTAGATGCTAAATAAGGTTAAAATAGGCATATAAGTGTTAATACCATTAGAAGGCGCTTGCAAGAAAAAAGATTACGTGTTAAAACAGTTGTTAAAAAACCCACTATTACCCCAGCAAAACGTAAAAGCAAAAATCAAGTTGAGCTAGAACACACAGAAATCGGACAACAACCTTTTAGATTTAAATGACAAACTTTTCTTTGTCTGCGCAAAGGATAGTCAGCATCTTAAGAGGCTTGGTCAAACATTGAGTTCTTTCAGTTGTAATTTGTGAAAATTTGAGTTCTATCAGTTATGATTTATGATTATTTGAGTAAAAGGAAATATAAGACCTCTCGAGTAACGGATTGTTTATCAATTTCTGGATCGAAATCCCAGTAAACTGAATTGCTATGAGTTTGTATGAGTTTACATGAGTTTATATGAGTTTAGATGTCATGGAAATTCTTGAGATATTGGTGTAAAGAACAATTAGTAAAACTGATTTAAATTCAAGGTCAATATCGTAATTTGGGACATAGCACCCTTATTGAAAAAATGAAAATATTTTTACTGAAGAAACAATATATTCATGAAGGTCCCCAGAAAAAGACTTGTTATATAAAGTACAGGGTAAAAGAAAACAATGCAAAAGAAGACCCAGGGTCTTATGCTCCCAGGGAGTGTAGTTCAATATATAAAACTAAAATCATGATATTCCAGTATTACATAATATTGGCATGCTAATCCCCCTTTAGGTTGATTAGCATGCCAATATTATGTAATACTGGAATATCATGATTGAGGTTGAAATTAAAAAAAAAAAATATCTTTGTGAAATAATCTCGGTGAAATGTGCAATGACGGAAAATCGTTCATTAAATTTTATTATTTAATGATAAAAATTCAACGATGTTTGTAAAACTCCTCTCAGAATTCTCTTAAATTATCTTTTTAAAAAAAAACAGTAACACAGCAAATGTCATTTTAACATAGGCCTTAATATCCGGAAAAAAATGTTGAAAGAAAATGTTATATTGATGACAATTATGTTATCAAACAAAGTTATTAGCTAACATAAAAGTTAATTAAATAATTATTTCTTTCAATAATTATTTTACTTATTTTAAACTGAGTATTCTTACCTTTATTTTATTTTATAACGTAGGTACGTCATCTATTTTACTTTATCAGACATTTCAAAACTTTAGTTCTTTTAAATTGGGTTTTTAATTTTTTTTTACGGAAATTATTTTACTTTGAAAAATAGCCGGTAGACCGAAAATTCCACAATTGTTGATAAGGTTTTACCTTCAAGAAAAATTCTTTTGAGAATAGCACAGGATTATCATCATTTTTAGAGTTCAGTGATGATTCCTTTGTTTTGAAATATGATAGCCAGACACCTATTGGGAAAAACAATGTAATTTGTTCAATCTGTAACATGCAATCCTCATTGAACAAATATTGTTAAAAATAGCATGGATGGAGGTGGCGTAGTAATGTAAACAATTTTAGTTAAGCTGTGCGCCATCGTTGATTTTTTAAAATAAGTCATCAGCCTCTAAACACTTTTATTTTGCTGTTGAACATAAGGTGCTTTGATTTTACTCAGGTGCATATCACTTGAGAGCCTCGCCTCTCAAAAAAAAAAATTTATCTAAACCAATAATATTTTTTTGTATTGAAATCAAAATAGTCGGTAACGTACTATAACGTTTTTATAAATTTTAATATGCGTTCCCTTAGTTTTGGTGAACAGTCTATATTAATACGATGATATGATAAAGCTGAAGTTTTCTGTCTTGCAAGTGTTTGTTACACGTCAAAATGACACAAAAGATGCTGCTTTTTCTGACAAAGAAGAACGCTCTTCACTTCTTCACTCTTAAGTCTTTTTTATCGTTTGAAAGGATTGAGAAAATTATTAAAATAAACTTTTTGTAATAAAAGTAGTTTACCTTTTTCAATTTTTATTTTAAATTTGTTAGTTTAATTTAATCAAACCATGAATACAAAGTCATAAACTCTCCTTTACGCATTACAGTTCCAATTTGAATTTGTATTGATTGTAATAAATTAAAGGTAATTTAAGTAAAACTTTACAATAAAAGTTTTGTTACAATGCATTTATAACAACTTGTATGTAGTTTTCCCAAAATATGAGCTATAATTATATAAGAGGAAAGTTTGAATTTCCCAAATGCATAGAGCTGAATCTGAGATTCAAAAAATAATTCCTTATATGGTAGTTAATTCATAGAACCAAAAAATTTGCAAAATCGAAAAATCTATAAATTCTAGAAAATTCGATATTGATTAAGTTTAAGATGAAAATTTACTGATTGAACCTTTTGATTTGAGTAAACACGTTTATTTATAAAATCATTAATAGTCAACAAAAAAAACAATACGACAACACCAAAAAATTTTCCTAATTTGTTTTTTTGTGCATGTTTTGCTATTTGGCAGATGAATTTACATAATAATTCAGCTTAAAAGCATTTGAGCACTTTTTATACGTTTTTTGTGACAAACACAGGTACGTTTCATAAATCCTTGTCGTAAAAGCTGACCGCTGATCACCAAGACATATACTTTTCCATACAAACACCCTTTTTATATAAAAGTTTTTAGCCTTTTTATAGTTTTTGATGATATTCTGAGGAGAGAGAAAAGTTAAAAACAGGAAAAAAAAAGTAAACACAGAGACTCATTCACCCTGTCAAGTTAATAAATGATAAGGAGATATAGGAACAAAACGAATAGTAACGGAGAACGATAAAAGCTCAAAAATAGAGCTACGAAAGCCTTCTCATTGAGTAAACAAAAAAGTAGGAGGAAATAGACCTCTTCTTCTATAAGCGAAAAAGAAGAATTAAAAGATAGGCTTCCTGAATAAACGAAAAAGAACCCTTTAACAATTAGAAATTTCCCATTCCTAACCAAATAGTTCCCGAAGATTGGCTTTTCCTAACCAAGTAGTCCCCAGACCCTCAACCTCAATACCAAACTCCCCATTACCTTTCCACATAACCCAAGAACCATACCTCCCTTAAACCTCCCGTAACATTACTACAGCTACACATAAACAACAAACAGGTAAAAATGTTTAACAAAACGCCCTCAAAATATAAATCAAATTGATTTCAAGGCATTTTTGTTCAAGATCCCGAGAATCGACAATTGATTCGATATTCATGAATTCTTCTATTTCTTTTTCATCGTTTTCATCAAAAAGTTTATTTTAATAATTTTCTCAATCCTTTCAAACGATAAAAAAGACTTAAGAGTGAAGAAGTGAAGAGCGTTCTTCTTTGTCAGAAAAAGCAGCATCTTTTGTGTCATTTTGACGTGTAACAAACACTTGCAAGACAGAAAACTTCAGCTTTATCATATCATCGTATTAATATAGACTGTTCACCAAAACTAAGGGAACGCATATTAAAATTTATAAAAACGTTATAGTACGTTACCGACTATTTTGATTTCAATACAAAAAAATATTATTGGTTTAGATAAATTTTTTTTTTTGAGAGGCGAGGCTCTCAAGTGATATGCACCTGAGTAAAATCAAAGCACCTTATGTTCAACAGCAAAATAAAAGTGTTTAGAGGCTGATGACTTATTTTAAAAAATCAACGATGGCGCACAGCTTAACTAAAATTGTTTACATTACTACGCCACCTCCATCCATGCTATTTTTAACAATATTTGTTCAATGAGGATTGCATGTTACAGATTGAACAAATTACATTGTTTTTCCCAATAGGTGTCTGGCTATCATATTTCAAAACAAAGGAATCATCACTGAACTCTAAAAATGATGATAATCCTGTGCTATTCTCAAAAGAATTTTTCTTGAAGGTAAAACCTTATCAACAATTGTGGAATTTTCGGTCTACCGGCTATTTTTCAAAGTAAAATAATTTCCGTAAAAAAAAATTAAAAACCCAATTTAAAAGAACTAAAGTTTTGAAATGTCTGATAAAGTAAAATAGATGACGTACCTACGTTATAAAATAAAATAAAGGTAAGAATACTCAGTTTAAAATAAGTAAAATAATTATTGAAAGAAATAATTATTTAATTAACTTTTATGTTAGCTAATAACTTTGTTTGATAACATAATTGTCATCAATATAACATTTTCTTTCAACATTTTTTTCCGGATATTAAGGCCTATGTTAAAATGACATTTGCTGTGTTACTGCTTTTTTTTTCTTTCCAGAATAACGACATTAATGTTGACCATTACCCACTAAAGCATATCAGATCATAAATTGATGGCATACTTAATAACCTAAATACATCTATAAGGCAAAGAATTTGTCAGTTTGAACTTGTTTTCTTTGTGACCAGACAGTTTCAAGTTCCTGATACAATTCTTCAGCATTTCTAAGCCGACCAAAACTTACTTTATCATCAAGTTATTACCATAAACCCTCAATTGGATTTAGATCAGCAGATTGCGCTGACCTTTGCATTACAATGATTTTTTTTGTATCAAACCAAAATTTAATGATTTTTGTTTGGGATCATTTTCCTGTTGAAACGTCCAACATAGACGCATATTTTTTATCTACAAAAGGTAACATTTGATTTTCCAGAATTGAACTGTATATGTGTTTGTCCATTATACCTTCTAGGTAATAAAGTGGTCCCAATCCAGACAATCCTTAAAAGCAACCCCAAAACATTAAGCTTTTACCACCTCTATGTCTCACAATTCTAATCGTGTACACTTATTTTATTTGTTTTTGAAATGTTCTTCTCACATTTCATTTACCATCTAGACCTTTTAGGTTAAACTTCGACTCGTACGAACATAATATTCGTCTCCACTGTTCGACCGTCTAACTTCTGTGCGCCTTTGCGAACTCCAAACTTATTTTTCGATTCTTCGCCGATATGAATGGTTTGATAGCTACACAATAACTATACAACCCTGCATCATCCAAATGTCGCCGCACAGTATTCCCTGAAAAAGTTCCAATGTGTTAATTGTATCTCTGACACTAGCACAAATTTTTTTCACGTCTAATAGTTTTACGATCAGTATGAGGAATGTTTTTCTTCAGTCGTCCACCTAAATGCTCAGCTTCAACAGCTCCTTTGGTTTTATATTTATCAACTAATCGAATTATAACCGCTTTTCACATTTTCTACTTTTTACATAATTCACTTTGCCCTAATGTTGTTCCAGCATTATAATCATTTATGATTTTTCGTTTGAAAACACTATTAAATTTATTACGTGCCATTCTATCGTATTTCGGCCATAATCTTACTGTAAGCATCAAAACAACTTTTGAAGTGTTTTTGTAATATTTAAGACTAATTATAAAACTATTACGTCTTCCTCAATTAAAACCCAGATTTGAAATAAACAATTTATGAATAAAATGCGATGCTTTTCTTCAATTTAACGGTATAGCGATAAAAGTTCCCTTTGCTTTGGAATGTTACTATCTTTATACTGTTTTTTTATTCAAACAAAAAGGCATTAAAAAGTGAGTCATAAAAATAAAAGCAAAAGAAGAATATATTCCACATTTACTAGTAAATAGTATTTCTATTAAAGGTTTTTAAGTTAAAACTGTTTTATAATTGTTTTAAATGTTTTTGTAACCTGGAAAAGCATTTTGTTTTAGAGTTCCCTTAGTATTGGAGGATAGTGTATCTGTTAAAAAACAATTAAACTTAAACAGGAAATAGTGCATGATATTTAAGGTCAAGCAGTAGCAAATAATATTTGAAAAATAATATGCTATCAAGTTGTATAAGTAGGTTGTAAGTTGTAAGAGTTTTACTGTTATTGTTGTTAGTAATTATTATTTAAAAACATATTCTGCTTTTTGATTTTATGACATAAAGTATTCTAATTGGATTTTAGCTATCTGTTTTTTGGCTTTCACATCAGATTTTTAAGAAAAAAAAGTATTGCATTTTTTTTAAAAAGTTGAATTTATTCCTATTAACAGTTATACATATGTACATGTAAACATTCTTTAGTATCAAGTTGTTTCCATAAATCCTCAGAATTTAGGTCAGGAGTTTAGTTCAATATTTTATTGGTCATAAAGTTATGATAGTGAATGTAAACTAGCAAGTAAGATTTTTGAAAATAAAAAAATCATGTGCAAATCATTAATTGTGGTGGTATAACTGAATAAAAATCCTTTTCCTTAATGACCTTGAATATATAACTTCTGAGATTTCTCTCATTAAGTTCTCATGTTCAAGTCACTTGGGTGATTTTCCAAATAAATTGGGTGTTTCTTCTACATTCAAGTGTTTGCGTACGTATGATTCCTCCATAATATCTTGAGAGTCAGCTTAAATTAGCTTTACTACTCCCAAAGAAATTCCGTATCTCTTCCCTGAATACATTAAATTATGTTTAACAGATAGAATTTTAATTAGTCCTTTTATATGTAAAGATATGACCTATATATGAACTCCTTTCAAATCCAGCAGAAAAATAATTAGCATACATTCAACACAAATAATCCATTCATGAATATAGAATTGCCAATTCTTTAGAACACCCATGATTGAATTGTATATATTTCTACTGTGAAGTAAAGTTTCATGCTTCTTTGAGGATAATTAATAAAAATTCTTTCTTCAATAGTGAGAAGAAGTCCTTCAAAATAATTACAATAAATAGGTTAAATATCTAAATTGAACTACTTCCAAAGTGCTGTTTCTCTGTTGCAGTATCAAGATGCAGCGGTCTTTTTTCCTACAGCTTGAAAGCTTAATAAATAGAAGACTGGAAAATACAGACCTTTTACTAAACCAATCAACTAAGAATGATTCGATAAACAAATTTTATCACAATCTATATGAGATGAATTTAAAGATCACTCTGCTTACTCATCAGTAGAATCAGATGACTTGAGAGCTTTAATATCCAACTCTGGTAACTCAGAAAATACAGACTTAGGTAATTCATTACAGTGTACAACTGTTTGCAAGGCAGATGCGGCTTTTGATATTCAAATTTATACTTACTTCTCTTTTTAAAACCTTTTAGAGTAACGAGGCAAAACTAGCAGTTGATTTATTGTATCTCATTAAACTATAAGCACATTAAACTGGAGCTCAGTAGTCTTTTCTTAAGTCTACAACCACTAAGTTTTCCCATATTTTGGTCCTAATGCACAACTTTATACACTTTTACTACAATGAATGAAAAAAAAAAAATCTACTACATTTTCTTAAGTTGCATATTGCGGCTGTACCACAACAATAATGAAAAAATATCCATAACATAGGAATATTTACAAAAAAAATGAACAACTTAGCCATAAGCAAATCTAAAATTCATTCTTAAATCGCCGAAATAAAAAGAAGCAATTCTTAATAAAGTGGTACCGCAATTATTACGCGGTACCATCGTCTTATGAAAATTCATTTCATAATAATAATAATAATAATAATAATAATAATAATATTAATAATAATAATAATATTAATAATAATAATAATAATAAAGTAATAATAATAATAATAGTATTTATAATAGTGATAATATAAATGGTAATATAAATGATATTATAAGTATTAATAATAATAATTATCTTTATTATGTTTTTATTACAGATTCAACAACGATGATAATAACAATTGTAATAACAATGAATTACATAAAATTCCGCCTTTAACCAAGTCACTATGACAACTTGCGTTGAATTAAAGGACATCCCAATATCCCTTGAAATATTTGAATTCAGTTCTGGGCTTGATTTTACACTTTCATACTTGATTGTGTTTGATTTCTGAAATGGCCATGAGGTAGCCATCACCAGAAGATCCAATGTGTTAGCTGAGTTTAATCCAGAGAATCGAATGATGCCATTTTTTATGATCTAAAACAAAGCACGTAATAAAAATCATTTAAATACCTTTTTTCCTTTTTTATGAACATTTCAGACAAATGCTTTATTAATATGCAGAGTTGCGATGTGAACATTTAGAACTATTATGGACTTTTATAGCTGTATTATGAATTATTAGAGCCGTTACATGAACTTTTATCATAGTATTTTGAATGTTAAAAGTTTTAAAAAACTTCTTTTTCCAATAGAATTTTTTCCCCATCATTTGGTAATTTTTAAAACATTTTATGTGGTAAACCCGCTTTCAAATAAAATTTAAATCAGCAACAAATTAATGATATTTGCGTTGTAATAAAATTGTCCTTTGTTCGAATGCTTCACGCAAATGATTATTCACAATTCACGGTTAGCACGGATCACGATAATGCCAACCTAGCTGACCCAAGAACACCATTTATATGGGATGATAGGGTACAGATCAAGATACCTTGTGATGCAAATTTTAAAAGCATTTTATTTTGTCCGCGGAAAATAACTTCATTAGAATGTTCATATTGAGTGAAATTATGACTTCATAGTGCGCCAATAAAAACATCTGTAGAATGAAAACCACTCAATATAATTTGATAAAATTCGGTGCAAATGTTGCCTAGAGCCACACCAAACTTCCGATAAAATTTCAGTTGGATTGGTTAACGGGTTACGGATTTATGGCGGCTTAGTTAAAATTTTGTTAGTTTTTTGCTACTTATACCTCAAAACGTTACCGATTACTGTTTAAAATTATGGTTACGTAAGTGTTCTACTATGAAATACCAGCAATTTTTATCATAATTGTTTAATTGCTACATGTACCGTTTTCATTTTATAGACCAAAATATTGGTTTGGTATTTAAAGCGTGGTTTGACATGGCTTATGCATAGCGTGAAAATCTCTGCATTTCCTAGGTATTAACGACTCCCAATATGCATAATAATGCTAAAAAATGATTTAAAAGCTTTTCTAAGGATACCTACATAGAAAATAAAAAATATTCATTTCTGTTAAAACCAAGTATTTGTTATATTGACTATAATAATTGACTTAAAAAATTTAGAAAACTAAGATAATTGACCGCTAAAATATTCAGAGGGCCAGCCTGAGGAAAATCAACTTTACATATTTTGGTTGTTTTGATTCAAAACAACCAAAATCTGTAAAGTTGATTTTCCTCAGGCTGGCCCTCTGAATATTTTAGCGGTCAATTATCTTAGTTTTCTAAATTTTTATTACACTTTTAGAAACCTTTTAATAGAGATTTTCTCTTTTTGTGCCTCTGCAACTATTTTTATAAAAGTTTTACAAATTTTGTTTCAAAAGTTTTGAAACAAAATTTGTAAAACTTTTATAAAAATAGTTGCAGAGGCACAAAAAGAGAAAATCTCTATTAAAAGGTTTCTAAAAGTGTAATAATTTTTGAAGAGAGAAATGTTATGAAGGGCAGAATAGTCCTTTCAAGAGCGGTAAAAATCGTTTATAGGACTGTCTCATCAATAAGATCTCTTCTAAATTGTCATTAAGTGTGAAAAGTATTACTGATTTAAATAGTTATAAGTTTGTAAAAAATTGTAAATGTTAACAAGTTTCATTGATAATAGTTAACAAGTATCACTAATTTAAATAATTATAATTATGTTAATATTTGTAATTATGTTAAGTGGATTGTTATCCAATATAAATTTAGGTTAAATTTTGTAAAAGGCAGAATTTGATTTAGTAAAATTAGATTTAGTTAATTAACACAATGCTAAATCAAGCAAAGATTCATGAAGAAAATTGAAAGAGTGTGTGCTTGCTCTGTCTGAAAAAATATTTAAGACAGCTTACTTTTTTCCAAACAGATCGAATATGCCAACTATATAAGACCATGGTCAATATCAGTGATTTTCGGGTACCCCAAGGACTCTACGAATCGTGCAGAACTACTTTGCGCAGGAAACAAGAAGGGAAAGAAGTTGCACTCCCCTTTGTTTCATTTCAACAATACAAGTGAGAGTTGAAACAAGAGACACGATGTGTCATTGCCTAATCTGCCAAATTGGTCATTCAAAGCTGCAAGAAAACCATCCTCTTGAAGTGCAAACCACCATTCAGAAAGAACCAAGTGTGCGCTACAACACATGCTTCAGCCCTTTTAGAAAAGTTTTGCCACACCAATGCTTTAAAATAAAGTACAGGGAAAACCTTCAATCTTTAGGAGCAAATAATGCCAAAGCAGCTGAACAAATTGCATCTCGAGATATTTCCAATAAAGAATTAGCCCTGGAAGGAACTATTTTTCTTGCTAAAGCATCCCGCGGGCCTCCATGTACAACAACCCCCGGTAATTATTTATACTTAAAGAATTTTTACATGTAAATATTGAAAGAAAGTCTTGACTATTAAGAAATGAGACTAGATAGATTTCAGGAAATATATTTTTGACAAGTTTCTAATCTCATTAAAAACGAATAATTTAAAAGCTTTACAAAACTTTCTAAACTAAGTTTGTAATAAACATAAAATATGCATGGTTTGGTTTTAGGTCAAAGAAGTGCCGTGTCACCATCAAGCGCTCCAAAATTGACCACTCCAACTCTTGTTAATGTACAATTAAATACGGGCCTGTCAAACAACGGATTAAAAGAACTGGTCAAAACTATAAACCAAACATCAAGCAGCAAGCTAAAATTTTAAAAGAATTTCCTAAGAGCAGATCAACACTTAAATGATTTCTTCACCTGCAGTGACTTAAAAATCACCAACGGAAAAGGAGATTCTAGTACAGTTTGGGTTGTTGCTCACTGCAATGATTGGTCAAGTCTTGTGAATCATGCTATTCAATCTCGCAAAATTTCTGGTCACTATTTTATTAAGCTCGGAGTTGATGGTAGCAAAGGTTTTCTAAAGTTTTGACGAAGCATTGTTGATACTGCGTTCAGGGTTGAAACCAGCTCACGGCCACAAAAACAGCCTCTCACTCAAAGGGCTCGTAAAGACACTGGAGTCAAGAGACAAATTTTTATTGCGGTATCAGAAGATTGCCAGAAACTCACTCCAATATTGAACAAATCTGGTCCCTAATTAATGCAAATGGGCTTAAACTAATGTTGGTTTGTGGTATGAAAATTGCAAATATAATTTGTGGTCTTCAAACCCATTCAAGTATGCACCCTTGCACATGGTGTGACGTCAAATTAAAGTGACTTGCCGAATCTGGAAATTCGAGAACACTGGACTCAATCAAATCTAGCCTCGAGTCTTTTCAGCAATCAGACGGGGATGTTGCTAATCCAAAGCCGTTCGGCAGTGTCATTCGAAAGCCAATTATCAGCGGACCTGAAAATGTTCTGAATTTGGAAATCATGCCACCGATGGATTTGCATCTCTTCTTAGGAGTTGTCAATCATCTTTTCAAGATCCCTTAAAACTGCTTGGACAGAAGCTGTTAAGTGGCAAGTTGCTTTCCACATTCAACTTAGCCCATATCATGGGGGCCGGTTCGACGGAACCGAATGCAGAAAGCTTCTTAAAAATGTTGATGTGCTGCAGCAACATGCTGATACAAACTTGGTTCCCAATATCTTTTACATATTTAAAGCATTTAAAAGTTTCAATTTAGTTGTCAAA
Source organism: Hydra viridissima (assembly GCA_014706445.1). NCBI lineage: Eukaryota > Metazoa > Cnidaria > Hydrozoa > Anthoathecata > Hydridae > Hydra > Hydra viridissima. The sequence goes on from QPEY01000189.1 coordinate 218,780, forward strand.
GGTTGCTTTAGATTCATCCTACAGCCGGACTTCGCTGAAAGAATTGAAAATTTCAAAAGGGTGTTTCTTAATGATAACTGGTGCAAGCGTAACAAAAAAATTCACACCGTCTTCTACAACATCTTAATCCAACTTGTTTTTATATCTTCAATCCATAGATTCGTCTGCACTAAAGACGAATCTAACGATTTTTATTTTTAGTTTTGGGCCCAACAAATTTTTATAAACATTTTTTTTTTGTGATTAAAACATTTTGGCCAATCACATAACACACACACACATACACACACACACACACACAAAATAAAATGGACAAAATAAAATGGTTTTAAAATTTGCATCACAGGGTGCCTTGATGTGTACGCTATCACCCCATGTAAGTGGTGTTCTTGGGTCAGCTAGGTTGGCATTATTGTTAATCATTAACTTATAATTAAAATAATACTAAACTCATTCTTAATATGTTTATATATATATATATATATATATATATATATATATATATATATATTTATATATATATATATTCTTTCTGTTATAAGTAAATGAAATTCTTTAAGAAAACTTACGTCGAGTTGCATGTTATCGAAATCTGACCAATGTGGAAATTTTATATCAAAATCAAGATGTTTTAAATCCCCAAGTTCTGTTGCACGACTATAATCGTAAAAGTCTTCCAATAATAATGAACTGCTCTTACTGGTCATCAGTGTCAACCAAGTCAGAAAATTGCGCATGGCTAAATTGTTCTTCATTCTTAAAAATATCTCGTTATTTTTAAAATCAAACATCAATAAAAATTACTTGTTTCGTTGTTCTAATCCGATGATCAAGCTAAAAATACGTTTTAATACTTGTCGGAGCATGCGTTTTACAAAAAACATTTCAGTATTAATCCTCTATTGATTTCTATTAATTGAGTATTTAAATGTTAAGTCTGCACACTCAATTGATTGAATGACGTATGTGAGAGTTAAAAGCAATAAGATTTAGAAAGTGATAAAGACAATTCTTTAAACATAGCAACAATTCTTAAAGAAAGAAAGGATTTAATCTCGAGATTTTAATGTAATTCTAAAAACATAAACTCACACGCACAAATGTGTTAAATTTTTTTTAATCGCAGTATGAGTAATAAACGTAAGCGCATTTTAGCTAAACCATCGCTTGTTGTAAAGATCAGTTTATATTATGTGCAGTTTGTAGTTCAGTGTGTAGTTGTAGTATGTGGGTTGTAACATTTTTACAACCTAATGTTGCAGCTGCTTAGTTTGATAAACTTTTGCTAAAGAAAAATGAAAAGTTAATTCAAAATCTATTTAGAAAAGTCACCCCGAAAACAAGAAATAAATTTTGTATATGTTGTATGCATCACGTAAGATGCATTTATCAAACAACATCAATAGAGCTCACAAGTATTCGAATGCGTGTATGATACATAATTTGATGATACTGTACAAATTTTATCACTGTTTATTGCTTCATTTGATAAACTGAAAGTCAATAAATGTGAAATGTCTATTTTACTCAAAGAACCTGTGACACCACTCATTTTAGATGGGACAAAAAGTTTATATTATCTCTCCAGCTGATTTATCAAGAACTTGTTTTGATCGATTTATAAATTCTGCTTTAAGTTGCTCATACTTCTTCAAAAGTTTTGGCAGAAATGGTTATTTGATGCTCAACAACTTGGTGCTGCCAAAAGGTTCTTCATCAATCTTTACAGAGAAAATTCTATCCGGTTGGTTGGTATAGAGAGCATTCTGTACCGTTGGGCAACTACTCCATTCTTTTTCTCAGTGTTTACAGTGTTTGTATCAGCAATAATTATCAGCATTAAATTCAACAAGGTGTATTCATCAAACACTTTTGCTATTCTTTCAGCAGCAGATTTAGCATTGCTATCTTTTAAACACAACTCGTGAACTTTTCTTTAATTCTTAAATACCTTGACCTGGTATTCACTTTTTTCAATGTGTTTGCCATCAAAATGTAGGGACTGGTATTCTTTGTGTAACTTTAAATCATTTCACCATTAAGTTAAGCAGCTTTTTTGAATGTTGACTTTTTTTCAAATTGTTGCTTGACTTGGAGTTGAAATTAATGCAATCATGCGAGAATTGCTTGCAGATTTTAGAACCTTTATTTGTTGATACTCCTATAGATGTCATCAATTGGTCGCAATTTTAATTCCGTTGTATTTCTGGTTGATGGACAAGTATTCTCATTTTCTTCTGCATTTTCATAACCTCTAGACTTGCTAACAGTAGATATATGATCGTAATATGCTAATTTTGATGTTGAGACTAATTCAGCAATCATTTTTTGTCTCTTTAAAGAACTTTGCTATGCGTTCTCATCTGCCTTTTATTTCTGCTCCAAAAAAGTAATATCATCCATTAATGGCATTCTGAATCTTTCTTCTTGTGATAATTCTTCTTTAAAAAATTTGAAACAGCAGTTGGAAGTTCAAGAAAGGTCTGGAAATTTCTAATAAAAAGTTTAAGAAAGTGTTATCAAGTAAAATGATCAAGTAGTCATGTTAGATATATGATTATTAAATTTGGAGTGACCAACTTTTTACATCAATAAAAATTAGGGCTTACTTAATTTTCTTAGGCTAAAGTTCATCTATTTATAATACAGAAAATATTTCTCCTGATTGAAACTACTAATACTACATACAAACTACAGCGACTAAAGAATCCATCACGATGTACAATTCTACAAGCCACACAGTTTAATTCTACAAGTTTTCAATGTTAAACAACCTAACTAAAAGTACATGGGGCTCATACTTAAATATCTCTAATAAGATCATTAAGGCATAAATTTAAATAATAAAAACAAAATTAAAAAAATTCAATAACCACTTTTTTTGGTTTAATTGCAGAATCCAAAGTTTTAGGTTGCTGAACAATAATATCTTTTATTGAAAAATAACCTCTCATTTTTCTTTACTATTGGTAAATTCAGCATTTTAAAGTTTATTTACAAGAAACTTTTTGTTCCATATAAAAACAAAGATTAGGAAAAGAACACAATAGAAAAAGGATGATTAATAAACCCAGGGGATTCTATCATCAAACTCATTCCGATCGGAATTACAAAAATGGTAAAACCTATGAGTTTCTTCGAATCCGACAAAATCGGCGTAAACCCGATGACCCCAAATTTGCTCTACTGTATCAATATTTTTTTTGAGTTGTGAATTCTTGCCGGAATATATATCAACTGCTTCATGCAAAACAAAAAGAGATAATCCAGTTAATCAATTGTTTTTTTACATTTTGTTTTGATTATATTATGGACAGTTAATCGATTGTTTTTTTACATTTTGTTTTGATTATATTATGGACAGTTGAGTAAACTTTTAACTTAATGTAACAAGAAAAACAAACTTTCAAAAAAGAAATGTTAGTCAACCAAGGATATTTGGTATCTTAAATATCATTATAATTATTTCCAATTAATTCCAATTATAATTATTTCCAGTTACGAATCTTTCTTTGCATCTAGCCACCACAGTCTTACGTTCAAAAAAAATATGTTTTAGGAGTTTTAAGAAATTCTTTATCAATTTACAAGGCCAGCTAATGAGTGTTTCATTAAAAGATTAGAACCAATAAATAGTTAAAAGTAATTTCTTCATTGTATTTGCCTTTGTGACGTCTATTTTATAAACATATCACAAAGGCAATAATTATATATCATAGAGTTTCCATTAAAAAAAATTATTTTTTCCAAAGTATAACAAAGATATGCATACAGCAGCAATTAAAAAGTGAAGTTACTATGCCATGTTAAAAAACTTTCATGACACAAAATCAAAGTTATCCTTTATTATTATTGTTGCCTGTCTGTGTCCATATACACAATACCATTTCTACACTTAGTATGTTATATTTAATGTACTTTTAATATTTTTTATCCAAGGGACAGAAAAATGATGCCCAAGCAGTTCGAGTGTTAATGAGTTTGTCACAAAAAATTCTTTTGGTAGACTGGATTAGACAATGCAAAATTGTTTTAATGGGAAGATTTGGTGGCAAGTTCACAATGGCTAGAAACAGCCAAATTTACCAATCTTAAAAAATCCCTGGCATGGGAGGCATTTTTTTCTGAAGCAGTAACAAATGGACCATCATTCCAAATATCTACTACTCAAGACATAAAATAGTTTCTTACATTTCCAAAATTATTCTTATTCAATGTTTAAAAATTGAATTACCAAATTTTATTGACATTAGATGCTAGCTTGGTTTGTCAGAAGCAGGATCCATTTTGACCAGACAAAGTTTATAGGCCCTGAAATGCAAGTTAAACCTTTAAGAGGAAGCCTTCTCCATAAACAACAATAAACAACTTTAAAGAGCATCAAAAAATGTCCTAAAAATTGTTCTAGCAAACTAAAATTGAACTATTCAATTTCATTCATTTAAATTTTTTTAACAGAAAGTAATAAACAAGCTTGCTCATACCCATCTAAGAATTATTTGGTGTCTCCTTAAAAGTTTAATTCACTTTTTAATCATTTAGCCAAAATTTGTAGAAGAGAGAGTCAGCGGTATCGTATCCTTGATAGTATTACTTTATAAAATGTATTGCTTTATTGTCATAACCTGTCTATGTTGACCCATAGACGCCATTTACACGTTGAGGGAGTTGGCAAGTTTATGTCATTTTTACTCAAATAAAAGTTACCAGGCAGTAGTTTTAGTTGCCTGGCAATATTTTATCATATTAAAAGTGTTGTGAATATTTCCTTTCGTTCAACTGACTAAGGAAGATCGACTCAACACCTTTTTATAACTTGTTTATATATATATTCTTATTAAGAAAACAGCGTTATTTATACTAAATCTGATATAATTGGCAATTATCCGTTACTAAAAATAAGATAATAATTACAAACTTGACACCATATATTAATTATTGTAATAAAACTAGACGTCATCGCGTGATTAAATAAATATTTATGACAAAAGAGACCAACTGCCCAAGGTGTAAATGGAGCCTAACATAGATGGTGCAAGATTCTACAATAATGCAATATCATAGTAAAGGATGTCATCAATGTTGTAAAGTGTTACAAACTTGGAGTGTGTTATTTAGTTATGTTGGACTTCTAGGACAACATCAAACAAGCCATTACAAAGAAGGTGACAGGTTCTAACAAAAGTGGTATGAGGGGGGGGGGGGGGGGGGAGAGAGGGGGAAAATTGTAAAAACAACGGGTGGAAATTGCTTTGGACAAGGGGGGTTAAAACTAAGCTTTGCTCAAAA
>QPEY01000189.1:224527-234733 GCA_014706445.1 Hydra viridissima
GGAGATGGGATCAAATGTTAACACCACTGGATGATATTGTTCTTGACATAGGCGGTTAAGACTCAGACTTGCTCAAAGAACTCCATCTGGCTAATGATGCTACTGACTTAGAATAAGTTATCCTAGAAAGACGTTGACTCAAATTGTTCTATGGAATCTAGTAAAACTATTCTAGAATCAGTTTCTGAGCTTCTATAACCAAGTTATGTGCGTTCTAGTGCAATATAAAGAAAGTTTAATAAAAGTATTTTTAATTGGCAAAGTAGCTTCCTTCATTACTTGTAACACTAAACTTAACCGTCTCTTTTTTTGCAAATAATAATTACAAACTTGGTGTTTAATATTTGTGGGGAAACTCATGTGGAAATACAGTAAGGTCTGAAAAAAGTAATAAATTTATTCGTGCTCAAAGTCATTTTTAAATCTCTTACCAACTGTTGATTATCTGTTGTCAAGGTGGACGGTGAAAAATGAAGAAATGTGGAACTTATTACTCTAATTTTGTAAATGAGAAATGATAGAGATTGAGCTTGGTTTCTGTTCTTGTTTCCAAAACAATAAACTGTTACAAAAAAAACTAGCTCAAATTTTCGGATTTAAGATTTCCGCTACACAAAGGTGGCGTAAATTTTTATCGGGCTTTTACTTTATATTGGCGGAAATTACGAAATAGTATGTTTGTAGTTGCAATATGCGCATTTCAGCGGGTTTCAGATGAAATCTGAAACTTGTGATAAAAAAAAAATTTACACCATTTATGAACTTGCTTTGGGAAGAGAAGCAGAAGTATTTGAGTTGTTTCAATCTTTCATCAATCAGATACCGTCCCACAATAATAAAATATGGTCTTGCTGCTAAATCTCCACCTATTTCTTATGGCTATGTTACTACCCACTGATATTTTCCACCATAATCATAAAAAAATACATAGTCTGGAAGCACGGGCCGTTTCTATTGTTTTGCCATTTTGAATTTTGATATTCAGCCCGTTCACCCTCACAAGTTTAAAAAATGAGCGGAACTTCATGTAGAAACATAGCTTGATGATCTATATATATTAGCTATTACTGATGGATTTTTCAACAATAACATGGAAATTGAGCAAGATCTAGATGTATTATTATCTGAAGGTTGTTTGGTATCCAATTTTTCGTGTGACTTGTGTTGTAAAGTTTACAAAACGAAATATGGCCAGAAAAGACGTAACTTCAAAACACAAACAAGTTAACTCAATTAGCGAAGAAAAACTCTATAAAGTTTATTCATCTTGATCTTTAGAAAAATGTTGGAGAATGTTGTTATAAATTGTCAAATGATTTATGCTTACCTGATGAAATTCGAGTAAAATTTTCAAAGCGTAGTTTTTGTTTTAATTTTGAAGATTTTATTTCTCTTTTGGAAAAATTTTAAGTTTTTATTTCAAAATAAAATGGTGGTGCAGAAAAATTTTATTCTCAATTATATGGTCTTCTTTATAAAAATTTATTTCCATCTAATTTTGAAGATGTTTTACTGACCAATGCTTTGCTAAATGAAGTGGCTGATTATATACTTAAAGATCTTTCAGGAAGTAAACAAAATGCTTCATCGAATTGTGAAATTTCATCATCCAATAATTTTTCTGACAGAGAATTAATTATAGTTCAATATTTGGCAGGCTGTGTAGTGCAAAAACTTTGTTCAAAGTTCAAATTTTCTAAATCTGATGAGCAATATAAAAAACAAATCATGAAAATATTATCAGCATGCCAAATTGATTCAGATGATACTTGGGTATATATGTTGATGCAAAAAACAGAGCTGGTTCATTTAAAACTAACCTTTATACTCAAAATATCTTTATAGAATGTGAAACAATTTATCATAAACAAAGCAAATCTTTTGTAACATCTATCAACAGCAAAGCTCTAGTTAATGAAATGCTTTAGGACTCAGTGGTTATAAGTAGCTTCAACAATATATGTTACAATACTGAAGTGCAAGTTGATAAAGAAATAAGCAAAAGCAATGTGCTGCAATGTAGTAGATACATAACTTCAGTCTTCAGCCATCTGCTCCAAAAGATACAAAACGGTTATTATTATAGCCACAGGTTTAATAAAAATGTTAAAGCTAAAAAAACTTAATTCTTTTTAAATAAAGATATTGCCAGTTTTATCATGTTGAATGGTAAATAGATTATTAATTTCGTATTTAATTGTATGTTATATATATAAATTGTATGTTATATATATAAATTATGTATGTAGGAAATTTTAATCAAGTGAATGGATCATACTAATCCATAGACAAATGAATATTTTTTTCATGATTCATCTTTAGAGACTTATCAGCCTAAATTAAGTAATAAAATTATCTTAATTTAATGTAATATTCTCAGGTGCTTTAAACAATGGTGGGATTGGGATCAAAATCTAAGTGTCAGCGTTAGGGTAAGCACCTGAGAGCATCATTGTAATTTATTTGGAACTGTTTGCTTATATCAAAGGACAATACTTGCCTTGACAAAATAAATAAATATAAATAAGTAATAAGTATTTACACAAGCTTAAAAAGTGAATTCTTAGCAAAAAATGTAATTACTTTTATATGCAGCCATAAAACAGCTGTTTTGACAGGATTATAGTCACTATCTGAGACTTTAGAAAAGTTAATTTGCTCTTTAGTCAGATTTTTTTTTCTTTTTGGGAATCGTAAATCATTTATCTTAGTAACTTTATGTCTTTAACATCGAACATTACCGACAATAGATCGTAAAGAATATTTTGACTTAATAGTACTGTCGTTATATCCAGCATCTCTGACAGAGACATAATCACGTCTGTTGCCAATAGTGCGCTGCCTTCCAAAGTAGTTTTGACAAAATCTTCCAGAAAGAATATAAGAAACACCGTGTTTTAAGAGAAACCACTGTGTCACGAAATGACTATTAATTCGAACCTCTTGTCCCGAGAAAACCCTTTGGAGGTTTGAGAGTACACATGTGTAGAATTACACTAGAGTTGGTTTTGAAATCTTTCATCATTGTCCGAGAAAGAAAAATCAGTTTAAAGTTTCTAATTTTATGCTTATTTAATAAGGTCAATAAACTAAGAGTTTTTTTTTCTTTCTCAAAAAAACTGTCTATTTTGGTTATTTGTTTTACAAATAGTACATACAAAATATTTTAGCAAAAAAATAATTAACTAAAAAATTCCGGGAAAAACCTGCAAACAGTTTAGAAACCGTTTTAAAAGAACAAGGTGTGCGTCATTTTTCAAAATGCCTAACCAAGCAAAAACTCATGAAGACAACAGGAAAACTGTCTGTTTTCTCTGTATGAACAAAGCTAACAGGCAGCTGACTGATTTTATGATTAAACGCAGTCAAGAAATTTTGGGCCAAAGAATCAACTTTGAAGACCAAAGAGTACCAATTGGAATCTGTGAAAACTGTCGAGTAAGTCTCAGAAGAAAAGGTGAAGGGAGAGATGTCCAACTTCCTTCCTTGCCAGACTATCAAAACATAAAGATCCGTCCTGCAACAAGAGAATCAGCATGTGATTGCTTGATTTGTAGTGTGGGAAAAGCAAAATTCAGAAGCCCTCAGATAAGTGGAGCAACAAACACTGCCAGTCAGCTTATAGAACAGCCAATTGTTGAGAAAAGATGTTCAGCATGCTTTTCATTGATAGGAAGAGGCATCCCTCATGTCTGTACTAAAGCAATGTTACGACAGAACTTACTCGAAGTTGCAGAAAAGGACAAAAAAGCAGCAGAAAGAGTGGCTGTTTCTGTAATTGCCAACAAAGTTCCTTCCCCCCATGGCACTGTCCGTCTCAATCAAGGAGTAGGAAGACCCTTTCCAGTAACTCCAGGTAAAAACTGTACTTTTTAAACAAAAAAAACTTTTGTCAAAGGGCATAGCAATAAAATATACACTATGAATTTCGGAAATGATACAATGGTAACTTTCTGTGATTTTTTGCAGGTCCATCGCGACAAAGAGAATTATTTCCTTCATCTACACCCACCTTGACTGCACAACATCTAGTACAAGTTCAAAACCAGATTGGTCTTTCAAATAGAGGAATGAATATGCTTGCTTCAACTCTAAACAAAGTAGTTCCACAGCGTGTTGTGGAGAAAAATTTCAGAGAAAAGTTTGAATCTCTTGGAAAGCAACTTTCTGACCTCTTTGTCACCTCAGAAATTACTGATACATCCAAAAGCACTAGCCAAGAGTCTAAACATTTATTGGTGTACTGCAATGAAATGGAGTCATTAAGAAACACTGTTGCTGAAGTCAGAGGCCCTCAGTCAGACCAGCTTATTAAGGTGGGGATAGATGGTGGAGGCGGGTTCGTGAAAGTTTCTTTTGGTATTATGAGCTTAGAAACACCAGATACTTCTCCTCCATCAAAGAAACCTCTCTTTAAAAATTTCAAAGACTCAGGAGTGAAGCGTCAACTTTTGGTGGCCATTGCAGAAAATGTCTCTGAAAACTATGACAATGTCAAACAAATCCTGGATAAACTGTGTTTAGAGAGAATGTCTTTTGTGTTGTCATGCGACATGAAGCTTGCTAACATAATTTGTGGCTTGCAATCTCACTCTAGTGCACACCCTTGCACCTGGTGTGACATTGAGTCAAAGAATCTTCATCACAGTGGTGAGCTTCGAACATTTGGCTCCATTCGTTCTGATTTTGAAGGCTTCCAAGCAGCCGGTGCCCAAACAAAAAAGGCAAGGGACTTTCAAAATGTTGTTCACCAGCCAATAATAAGACTTTCTGATGATACTCTTGTCCTAGATTTTATTCCTCCTATGGAACTTCACCTTCTTATTGGTGTTGTGAACCACCTCTTTAAGAACCTCTGTCAGGTTTGGCAAAATGCAGATGAGTGGCCAAAGATGATCAACATTCAACAACAACCTTTTCATGGAGGACAATTTGCTGGCAATGAGTGTAGAAAGCTTTTGAGAAATGTTGACTCACTTCAACAACTTGCAGAGAAGCATGCTTGCTTTTTGGCATTTCCATTTATTGAAACCCTCAGAAAATTTGATGCTGTTGTTCATGCCTGCTTTGGGAATACACTCCAACAGAACTACTGTGAGCTTATTGAAGAGTTTAAAGCTTCCTATCTCAACCTTCCAAACACAACTGTTACCCCCAAAGCGCATGCTGTTTTCTTCCATGTGACACAGTTTATTGATCGCCACAACCACTCTCTGGGCATCTTTTCTGAGCAAGCCACAGAGTCACTTAACCACAACTTCAGTCTTCATTGGCAACGTTTCAAGAGGCCAGCCATCCATCGGGATTATCCCAGGAATCTTCGAAACTGTTTGATCGAGTATAACAGTAAACATTTATTTTGATTTCTATTTGTGGAAGAGACATTTACAGTTATTAATTACATATGCTATGTAAGAGTTTAATAAAGGCTTGCTTCTTAATCAATTGAGTAGAATAATTTTGTATAAGTATCTAGAATCATTAATGTTTTTCACAGCTTGAATTTCAAAGCTGAAAGTAGAAAACTGTTTGTCTTTCAAGAATAGTTTGTATGTATTTTTTTTGGTTTTGCTTTGTTTAGAGTTGCAAACACATTATATGTTGAAGAAATTTATATGTTATAATAGAGAACAAGATTTTTTTAAAGAAATTATTTTTTTGTAAAATTTTTATTCTGAGCAATAAAATTAAAAACTTTAAACTGATTTTTCTTTCTCAGACGATGATGAAAGATTTCAAAACCAACTCTAGTGTTATTCTACACATGTGTACTCTCAAACCTCCAAAGGGTTTTCTCGGGACAAGAGGTTCGAATTAAAAGTCATTTCGTGACACAGTGAAACTTAAAAACTTCTTTAAATAAAATAGTTATCTGGATACCTTCATATGTTTGCAAAGAAATAAACATAATTGCCTTAGCATTAGCATTATGATTCCTGTCGTTTTGATTTTCAATAACGTTTCATTTCTTAATATATAAAGAAATTTGTCAATCTGACATTCAAAACTTACATCTTTAGCAGATTCTTAGGGTTTTAGATTTTCTTTTAAATTTTTAACAGCTTTATTTTTACTTGAAAGATTTAAACAAAAAATTTATCCATCATAAGAAAAATTAAGCAGTTCCTGCACATTCTGGTGGACCAAATTCTTTTAAAACATTACCAACTGTTTCACTAATTAATTAATCAGCCAAATGAACACGGATTATTGAATATGGTGTTAAATTGAGGTGATCACTTCTGATTTTATTTGCTAATCTTAAGACACATTTAAGCCCTCATAATAAAGTTGTGAAATATGACTCCAAAGCATGCGCAAACTATTGTTCAACATATAACAAGTACCTCCTCCAAAACCAGAAATTGGGCAGTTTGGAGCTGTTTTAATCAAGTGCTGGAATAAATATTCTGAGCTCTTTAGACTAAATCATTACACAAATTCATATTTAAATTCTTATGCATTCTAATTAAATACGAAATTAATAATCTCTTTATTATTCAAACTTTCTTTTGTAGTAATGCAAAATTTATTACTGCAAACTTTCTGTTTACAGTAATAACTTTTAAACTCATACATTTAAGGTAACACACAGCTTTCCAAGGTTTAGCAGCAAGACAGACAATATTTGTTATTGTGAAAAACCAGTTTACTGCTGAGAAAAACAGCAGGATTATTTAAAACTTGTGCAGGGTCGAAGATCTTGGGTTAGCAAAAATTCATTTATCTCAAAATATAACTAGATAAAGTATTCTATTGTTTTTTGTTTTTTTTAAAAAAAAAATGAAGCTAAAATTGGCCTCCCCAAATGACGGTGATCAGAGCTCTTAGCGGAACCGATGTACGTTTTGATGGGATTTACAGAAATATGAAAGAAAATAATTAAACAGAGTATTGAAAGAAAAACGAAACTATGAAATAAATTTTTAAATAGGTTAAAGAAATGAAATGATTTTTTAAAAAATTAGACAATTAAAGTAATTATTAAGCTAAGTATTAAAGTTCAAAACATTCGATATACTTTTTAATTGCAATTTAGGATTATGTTAATACTTTATGTATAATTTATGTACCTTGTAGTTCTTAGTTACCCATTGCAGTGTGCTTGAAGGTTGATAACATAACTGCCTGGTTAGCAGCAGTGGAGTCCACTTACAATTTTGACAAATTTTATATTTTCAATTTTCGTAGCAAGATATCAGATAGGTACAGGCTACATGAACTTATAGCTGAATACTGTGAGTACACACAACTCAGGGGTTCCTTCTAGGATTATTTAATTCATGAATATAACTAATATAATTAATAGATATAATTAATGGGTATAATATTTAATAGGAATATTAAATAGGGTTGAGGTTGGCGATATTGTACCCCCTAAGACCAAATTAATAAATGTAGGCAATCTACTGAGTGGAAACATAGATTTTTAATAGTATTTCATAGTTTAGGGATTGTTTGTTGCAAAGATGTTAAAAAAACCCAAAATTTAAAAAACGTTAAGTCTCCAAGAATCAAATTAAAAAAATAGTGCCAAGAGTACAATAAGGAAACTAGATCCCTAATTGTACTATTGTAATTCAATATTGTACCACTTTCTTGATTTCAAATACTTTACAACTTTACAAATATTTTATGATTTTAGATTTAAGGAATTAAAAGAACTGATTAAAAGGAATGGTATTTATAAAATCAGCAAATGGAAATATTCTGATATAACATAACATAACACCTAATTGCCCATAATATAATGAAACGAAGTTTTTTATTTAATAAACTCTATGCAAATTGAATTTTTTTTTTCTTCTGGAAAATGCCGAAAACAGGTATCACCACATATGGTACAATTTTTATTTAAATTGTATGTTTACCAATGGGTTGGCTAGTATAAGAATAGAAGAGGAAGGCAGGTATTAAAGATAGCTATACTAATTAATGTAAAACAATATACACTATATCTGTTTTAAAAACAANTTTACCAATGGGTTGGCTAGTATAAGAATAGAAGAGGAAGGCAGTATTAAAGATAGCTATACTAATTAATGTAAAACAATATACACTATATCTGTTTTAAAAACAATTATACTAAATAATGTAAAATAAAATGCATAAAAACTTTATTTTTGGCAAAAGTTGCAGATATATTGTTTCTGTTTTTTATTAACACCTGCACAGTGAATATGACACCAGCCTTGACAAGCAAGACATTTTATCATATTCTTTTCAATTTTCTTTACAAAGGTAACAAAACAAGCTTTCACTATGAAGAGATGTATTTGCATGCTTGAACCTTTTTACAACATTTCTGCCCTGTTCTATCTTTTTAGTTGATATTGGTAAAACTGAACTAGAGAGTGCATCTTTGTAAGGACTACTTGTCGTTACAAGAGTAATACTAGAATTTTTCTTTTTTTATTTAACTAGTGAAGTTCGTATTGGAAGCATGGATATTTCTTTAATTGGAACTCAAAGGGTGTTTGTTAAACTTTACACGCATTTTTTAGCGGTCAGAATGGTTGCGTCGGTACAATTTAGGATCTGCCTTGAGGTTCAATTTACGCAACTAATCTGACATTCAGTTAATTAAAAAATTTGACAAGGTATTTTAAATTCTAACTAGTTATTTCGAATTTAAATAAATTATGCTTTAACATAAATACACTGAACAAATCATATCTTCTACTTTCTTTAGTGAAATACGCTTAGCCATAAATCCCTAAAATAAGAAATCTCCAATAACGAACCAACAAGAGCTTACTCTGGCCTTACTGCAGTTGAATAACAAAAAAAAAAACAGTTGACTCCTTAATTTCATTCAGCAAAGATAAAAACAAATTAAAAAATTTCTTGTGGGTTGTAAAAATAACGAGTTATGTTAAAAGTACAATATAGGCATCGGTACAATATTAGCAGCCTCACCCTACAAAATAAATTTTTTTGATATTACATATCATTTTACTTACATATTATTCTTTATAATATTCTACCTCTCAATAACAATGTCAATTGTTTTTGACTTTTCATTCAAAACAACTTTAAAAATCATTATAATATATTTTCAAACATTATCAACATTATCTACGTTATCAAAAAATGAATGATACATACAAATTTATCTTTAAATGTTGATTATCCCTTAAAGATTAGGGACAATCACTCCTAGTTTGAGATGTAAATCTATGCAACAACACCTTAAATAAGAATTCATAATCTATTAATAAGTTTTTGAATATAGATATATTTAATGAACAAACTTCTCATACGTTTGACTCAGCTGATAACTGATACCCATTTATTTTCACTGTCTAAACTTATTTCAGAAAACTATGCAAAAATGCAAGTTTACCACCAATGAATAAACTGCCAAACTAACTGGAAAAATGCTTTGGAAGCATTTAACAAAACTTATCCTATTCAAAAACCATTGAATGAGAAATATTTTTATTATATGATATGATATGACATGATATTTACAACTTTGTAGTACCTATCCGAAAAACTAATGCATAAAAAATATTTTATTTCAAAAAAAAGTCAGCTACCTACCATGCCGTTGTGTTATTGACCTTCTAGTACACAACATCGGGTAGTTCAGAACTAAATGGTACATAAATTGTAATTAACTATTTGAAATTTGAGATTTCTGCATAAAACAAACAAATACTTTTTTTTTACTACTAATAAACAAAATTTAAAACAACTAAGATAAAAATTTGTACTTAGTTTTCATTGAGTTTGTAATTTTATTATAATACACTTATTCTAAAAAACGAAAAACGGAAAGTTACAATAAGTTATTGTATGAACATGTTTAGCTGAATAAAAAATATTTATATTTGAAATTTATGTAAATATTTAATATTCCGTAATTTTTTTGAAAAAAATTTTGAACAAAAAAAAATCGATTTTTTTTAAAACTTATATGTACATATTTGAACTTAACATTTAAAACTAAATTATCATCAGTTTCTTAATTTTAATATTCGTTAATTCCGCCGCCTTTTCCGAGGCCAAAACTGGCTTCAAAAACGCTATCTGGTTATATTTTGAGATGAGTGCAAAAATCTTATACAAAAAGTTAAAATAGGTGGTCATTGTTTGCTTCCAGATTATATATTTCCATGGACCTATAAGAGATGGACGTGCAACCTATTATTTTACATCAAAGAAACTGCAGAAATCAGCGAGCCATGCGAGTTTCCGACA
>QPEY01000189.1:242904-283952 GCA_014706445.1 Hydra viridissima
GGTGTGACCTAACAAAGTCCTATGCTGTAAGAAAGTTCTAATTTAAGAAATGACAAATTTCGCATATATAAAGTAAATATTTGGGGAAAATAACTTTGTAATTTTAACTTGATATCTAGTTAGTTAAAATAACTAAACTTTTTTTTCTAGATATTTTATTTTACATATACGAAATTTGTCATTTTTTAAATTAGGACTTTCTTAAAACATAGGACTTTGTTAGGTCACGCCACGGTAATTTAATTTTTTTTGTTTAAAACAAAAGATTTGTAACAATGCGCAACGAGCATGGTTCGCAAAGAAAACAAAAAAGGTTGCACATCGATCTCTTATAGGTCCATGGTATTTCTTATGACTACGTTTCCACGTAATTGAAAATTGAATCATCATGAGAGATTTAATAACAAATGTTGGAACTGATTATGTGGCATTTGCTATTTCCGGAATTCTGATACTAATTGTAACATTGCTCTACTTATGGTGGGTGAGTAGTTTTGGAATACCTTCAAACAAAACACATGAGCATGTGTGTACGTGTCTATGTGCGTATGTTATCTATTCAGTTGCATTTATATTATTTTTTAATTTTTAAAACAATTTTTTTCTATGTTTTTATTTATCAGCAATTTGTTTAGAATGATGGAAATACTAGCACCCTAACAATCCCTGGTTTAAAGCCAACGGATTCTGTGTAAGTAATTACTATGGTTTACCAAATTACCCAAACGAAAGCAAAATAGATTGCTGATTATTAATGATTATTATACTTTTATTTAGTAGAGTCTCAAATTGTAAAATTTTATCTTGTCTAATTAGATTGGGGAATCTTGGTTCTTTAACACAAGAAGGAGGAATTCATAAGTTTCTAATTGAAAACCACAAAATATTTGGGCCAATTTTCAGTTTTTATTGGGGTAAAGAGTTGGTCGTTAGTCTTGCATCCCCAACTCTTTGGAAAGATATTGTAACACTGTTTGATCGACCAGGTTTTATCATTAGTATTATTGTTGTTAGTATATTACAATTAATATTGCAATAGTATGTCAATTTTGTTTTTATAATTGATTGTGCATTATTACTTGTTTATATTATTAACAGCTAATAACACCAAGCCATTTGTATTCAGCAAGTATATTAATAACTCAAAGTTCATGTTGTAATTTTTTTAAACAATTTTTTTAGTAAATCAGTTTGGGCTATTTCGTCCATTAATTGGTAATGAAAGTATCCAGTATGCCAATCAAGCAAGAGGTAAAAAACTGAGGCAGATAAATGACCGTCATTACAGCTATTCTGCAATTGAAGGTTATTTTGAAGACTTTAAACAAGTACTACTTAATTTTTCACACATTTAAAAAGGAGATACAATTTAATATAGACATGTTTAAAACAGTACTTAGTTCTTGCAGAATCCTCATGGGGTTAGATTGATTTATTGCTCAAAATCTTTTTTAATCAAATTTTATATTTGAAAATAATTTAGGTTTTTTTCTTCATAGATTGGCAAAGAGCTTTGTGCTAATTGGTCCACAATGGATAAAAATACACGCATTCCCCTAAACCAACATATGATAACAATTGCATTGGAATCTGTTATTAAAACATCATTTGGTCCTGATTATTTCAAAACAAACAAAGAAATAATTGAGATACAAAACTTGAAGAATTTGGTAAGTAAGTTAATATCACTTTAATAACTAAAATTCAAAGCTTTTAATGTTTGTCACAAGCGATGCATAGATAGCACACAAAGTTTGTTTTGTAACTTTCTATGAAAGTATTGCTCCCTAGTGTTGGGATGAAATGGAAACTCGTTTGAGAGGGGATTTTCCTGAAGCTGGTAGCAAAAGAGAAAAAGATTTTAAAGCAGGTGTTTTTATTAAGCTTCTAAGTAAAATGTGATATGGTTTAGCATACTTAGATAGTTGTTTGATATTTCACTAAAATAAATTTTGAATGAGTAATTAAATGTTTAATTAAGGAAAAATACTTGTTTAGCTATTAAAGTGGCAGTTTATGCAATGCATTTTTATTAAAAGTGTGTGACAACGTTTCTGTATAGCTCTTGACAGTTTTAAAGATAAAGTGAGAAGTGTCATAAATCATCGTAGAGCACTTAAGGTTAAAACATATACTAACTTACTTGATGTAATGTTGGAGGAGGATACTGTATACACTAATGATGAACAGGTAACTTCTGCTAAAAGAACACATTTTTTTAATTTAATTTTTTTTCTAAAAATAAAATTACTTTTCATAAAAAAAAACTAAAGCAGTAGTAAAAAAATAGTTGTCACTTCAATCTTAAATATGCAGTCTTAGGGGCCCATCTACTAAAGGTTTTAATGGCTGTTGAACACAATTTTGCATTCAATTGAGATCCAAATACACTAGCAGACAATAGCATTATGAAATGAAAACTTATGATTTCTTGTTTTTGAAAGTTTCATGATGCATTTTAGATTTTGGATATGGTCATTACATACTTTGTTGCTGGTTATCATACAACTGGGAACTGTAGGGAACTTTATTTCCTAGATTAATAAGTTTGTTAATACAAATTGTTTACAAGATTCCCTGCTTTATAGTTACCACAATCCCTCAGATGTTTCCCTTTTTGTTTATTTCAGTACTTACATGGCTGGTATACTTTTTGTGTAAGCACCCTGAAGTTGAATCAAAAGTATACAATGAGTTGAGGGCATTTACAGAAAATGACCTAAAGATGGAAACACTTGATAAATTTGTGTACTAATTCTTTTTAATCTTTTAAAAATGTTCCCAAAATCTTTTATCATAATATTTATTTGTGTTGCAATATATTTTTTTATGTCTTTCAAATGAAATTATGGCAGCCTTGATTCATGTTATATATATAATAAGTTGGCAGTTAAGTCCCACCATTTTAAAAACTTTTTAAAAGTGTTTATTTTTTAATAAAAATTAAGAACTAAATACTCATTAATCTATTCTTCCTAATTTTCAACAACAGTTTCAGTTCCTTTATGGTAGAAGTTATCTGGTTTTGACAAAAGAATTTCAACAAAATAAACTCTTTATTCTGCATCAGTATTGAATGAAATTCTAAGCATAACATTTGAAAGAGGTCAAAAGATATAGAAATTTGTTAGTGCCAAATTAGGAGAGTACAACAGATGTGGTAGCTGTTCCCTGCAAAAAAACACCATGCTGCCAATTAGATGTTTGTTGAACATAGAGTTCTTTGTTGACTGTTTAGTTCTGTTAAATAAATTTCTTATAGATAATTTCTTTCCTATCCTACCATATGTACAACATTGTTTTAAACGGATAATTATTTTGTTTTACATATAGTGTTGCTTGTTTACTGAGGCTAAGCTTCTGTTCTTTGTGCTTCTCTATAGAAATAGGAGAGCATTCCATTTTCTCTGTCAGTTTCCTGTGATTTGACACAAATTTTTATGGAGAAGTTGATTGAATTGCTTTTCATCAAACTTAACTAGGTAAGATTGTGTGTCTTTGAGGTCTAAGTTTCCATTGTTGAATTTGGCATACAAATTTTGAGTAGTTTTTTCAGCTATGGCATCAGCACAAATATTGTGAGGAGGTTTTCCTTTAGTTCCTTAAATTTAATTATGCTTATATATTGCTTAATTATATGCCATTGTTAATTTATCTATATCTAAATTAATTTAGTTGAACTTAATATATCAAAAAACATTAAAAACTTTTAGAAAATAAAAATTATTTAAAAGTAATACTGTTGTCAGTTAATTTAATAAATAATCAACTGACAAAAAAAAAAAATATTATAATTTTGCTTCAAAAGTAAAATTATGACAATTTGTTAAACAAAATTAAAAGTTTACAAAGAAAAAGGTGGGAAAACTTAGTTGAAAAGTTAGTTGAAAAAAAAGAGTTATTTTAGATATGTTTTATCTTCTACAGCTATACGAAGCAAGTTATTGACGAAACAATGAGAGTAACAGTCCCAGCTCCATATGCAGCTAGATATTCTGATTATGATATCATTGTCGGTGGACACCTTATACCTAAAAAGGTTTAAATATAGTTGATAATCTCTACCAAATTAACAGTTATATCATTCTTTATTGATAATAATGATGAGAAGTTTCAAAGTTCTTGGATTTTAAAAATGTTTTTGTTTTGTTTTAGACGCCAATCATGTTAGCTCTGGGTGCTGTTCTGATGGACGAAACAATTTGGCCCGAGCCTGAAAGGTGTTTTACAATTAATCTTATTGTCCGAACTTCTCTTCTCGTCTTTATTTCAATTCATTTTTGTTGTCTTTTTCATTATTCTTAATATTCTTATTTAGATTTGATCCTGATCGTTTCAGTCAGGAACAAATGAAAGGCCGCTCTTCTCTAGCCTTTCAGCCATTTGGATTTGCTGGAAAGAGAAAATGCCCGGGATATCGATTTTCTTATGCTGAAGCTTTAACCTATTTGTTTTATATTGTCAAGAACTTTCATATTTCTCTAGTTGAAGATCAATCTGTACGAATGCATCATGGTTTAGTTACAAAACCAGCAGATGAAATTTGGATTAATATTTCTCTAAGGAAAGACATTTAGTTTAGCTCTTACTATTTTATGGAATGATAATTCGAAAATCCTTTTTTCAATTGAGAAGGTTAACTTTCATTGTTGATGAAATGTTCTTAGATGTATTAAATAACCTCTGAAATATACTCTTACTATTAGTATGAATTCTTGCTTCGACTTTAAACAAAATACAGTTGAATCCCGTTAACTCGGACCCTGGATAAGTCGGAATTTTATTAAGTCGGACGAATTCCCCTTGCACATTCTCTGTCAAATTACTTACTAAGTTAAGTGCGTATAATAACAAAACTTCCAATACTTCAATCAAAATTCCAAACTCGAAATGCTCGAAAATAAAATACTTTTGCGTCAAATATAATTAAACAAAGCTAAACATTTTCACGGAGAGCTTTCGATTTAGTTATGCTTCGATTAAATTCTATTTGTTAATAACTATTGCATTAAAAGTTTAAAAATATCAATTAAAATTCAAAACTTAGAACATTCGAAAATTAATTACTTTTGCGTCGTTTCAAATAGCTTTGAATGCTTCAAAGCTGTTTGAAGAAGAATTGTGCGAGTCACTGTAACGAACATCAATTTTGGACTTTTTTCGTTTATAGTGGATATTATATATATATAAATATATATTTCACATAAGGTTATATTATTCGATATATATGCACATAATATTTATATATCGAGAAACATTCGATAAGTCTCGAAATCTAAATAAGTCGGACATTTTCAAAAAGTCCGACTTAACGAGAACTTTGCTTAATTCGGACATTCGCTAAGTCGGACAAAGAATATATACCCTTTCAGAGTCCGAGTTTACGGGATACTACTGTAGTCAGGTGATTTTAACAACTATTAAAAAACAAAAGCACCTGTTTACTGCTGTATATGACGGAATAAATGACATACAAGTGCAGCTGTAAATAATTCTAAACGAAAGTTTTCTGAACGCATTAGTAATCATTCAACAAGTAACTCTTTATTAAAAAATGTGACTCAACCTTCTTTTAGCGAAAAATGGCGTGTTTCAAATTTGTTTTTGATTTCTAACGGCTTTCAATTCGCTTCCAAAAATAACTGTTTTCGAAATAGTTTGATTAACTGAAACGAATGCTTACTTAGAGCAAGGACGTATTAATAGATGGACGTTCAACGCATTGTTATAGATCAAAGATGCCGCCAATTAGCCAAAAACTATGCGTGTTACCGTCAATTCTCTAAATTCATGATACAGATACTCCGACTTCTACCCGTCAAATTTCCGTCAAAAAACCTCCCTCAGTAAACCCATTATAGTTATGCATTTACTGAAGCTTATGGTTATAAAAAACAAAAAAATTAATCAAAAATAGTTCACAAGTCTGAAAAAGGTTGATTTGAGCTATGAACTTTGCTTCATAAAAATTTAGCTGTGTTTAAACTTTGACGTCTAAAACTAGGCTTTTGCAAAAAGGCTTTGTTTGGTTTACTAGAATGGATAGAGTAAAGTGAAACAAATTTTCCTTATTAAATTGAAGCTGCTATGATAAAGTTTAAAGGTCGAAAAAGATATTTTTAGTGTTCTTTTCACACCACTCTCAGATTATGCTTCCCACTTTAAGGTTCAAATCAGAGAGTATTTCTTATTTTTGTCGGAAATGTCGAACTTATTTGCCTCGCTTTTTTCTCTTGAATTTGTGATTTTTTTTTTCGTGAACGGCCTTGTTAAAAAATTTCTTACTTTTGATACCTAAACTGCATTTTGTCTAAAGGTATTATAATTAAAAGCATCTTAAAGTTCATAAAATACTATTCGTTTCAGGAGTTGGAAAGATATATAAAGTATGTATTTTTAATGAGCATTTTTGTTTAAGCATTTTTAAACTGTCATGTAGAGCTACTTTAAGTTATAATGATCTTATTTTTTTAATTATTACTGTTGTTACTAATAGTAACAACAGAAATAATAAAAATGATAAGACCATACTTTTAGTTGCATATTCTTGAGCCTTCTACAAGTGATGTATAGCCTTATTTTTAACCTTTTCTAAATATTATATCAAAAGAAGTAATTTTATATTCATATTTATTATCTCATTACAGGATAAATAATGAGTCTTCATGAGGAATATTTAAAACATTTATGTAGAAAGTGTGGCTGCATAATAAAGCAGGATAGTCACTATCAAATAAAACCTGTTGTTATCTATAAACAAGCAATTCTTAGCTTTTACAAGCTGGATACAACCTCAGACTATCAAAAAGTTCATCCTGAATATTTATGCAAATCATGTTATATGGTCTTATACAGGTCAGATTTAAAATCAAAAAAAGGCTTTGAAGTTGAGAGGAATGATAAATTCTTCACTTTTTCTGAACACACAAAAACCTGTTATGTATGTAACACACTCACAAGAGTTGGAAGAAATAAAAAAGTACATGCGATAAGTATTCATCAACATTTAAAAGCATTTGCATCAAAACATGGTTTTGACTGTTACAATGAAAATAAGAAAAATTATTTTGTAATAGTTAAAATCAATAGTTATCGCCAATCAAATGGCATGTGGAGACTAATTGTTTTAAATCGTGAAGTGCCATTATCCATTAATATTAACAAATCTCTTCCAGATCAACTAAATCTTCAATCTGCTAATATTATATTCTCCAACATTTCATGCATAAACATCTGTAAATGTAATAATGACTTCCAGTATCTTTTTTTGTAATCAGAAATAAATTTTCTGATTTTAAAAATTTCCGAAGCACATCAAATGAGGATGTTGGAATAATTGAAACGAGAGAAGGCAATACAGTTGAAAACTTTAAAGTTATTAGACATAAAGGTTGTTCATTAATATGTTTAGAAGTCTGTTGTGATTTTAGTACCATCTACCATACTAACTTGGCTGTAATGGAACCCAGGTTAAAGAGAAATGTCAATCATCTATTACCTTTAACTAGCCATTTTTTAACTGTGTACATTTTCTTACACCAGTATATGTAAAAAATGTAATAAAGACAACTTGCATTCTTCTATATGGAAGTTCAATAGTACATTACAACAATTTACAGTTTTGAATAATTTCTAAAATCAAAATTAAGAGTTATTACAATATTTTCATAATCTGGGAGTATTTGCAAATATAAATTAGCACCCGTTTAGGCGTTAAGCTCCACAACATGTGAGTATAAGCACACCTTTAGTGGCAATGTAACATTTCTTTTCATGCTTTTTAAAATTCGATTCTCTAAGATATTTATTGTAACATTTCAGACAGGTAAATTTAGTTATTAAGCGTTCTTCTGTTTTTTTCAGCATTTTGGTTTCTTCTGCAATCAGCTTCTCTGTAGGAATTGCTGGTGGTATGAGCTCCAATTCAAAATCCTCTGATAACAATTCCGCTAACTCTTCAAGATCTATCTCAATAAAATCATCCACAACTAATTCAATTTGGTTATCAATACTTTCAAGCAAAAAAGAATAATCTTGATTAATAGCAAATTTTTCTGTCATACTCATTTTAAGTATCGATGCTCAGTAAAATACTTTTAAAAATATTTTTATTGGATAGTCGACACCATCTTTTTCCGACGTCGAAAAAAATAAAAATATTCCCCGGTTTCGCAATTATCACCTATTGTTTCGCTTTTGTTGTCTAAACAATAGCGTAACACGGATATCTTTTTTATAAAAGAATGCGTTGAACGTCCATCTATTAATACGTCCTTGCTTAGAGTAAACGAACGAACTCGCGTGATTTCGTGCAGGTTTTAAGCTCAATGACTTTTAGTTCAATCTCAATGACTTTTATTTCAAGTTCCATATGCTATATTTTGAAGTGAACTAGTATGTGACTATTATACTATGAACTATTAAACTCTTCCCTTCTATTCTCCTAGTCTTATACTCTATCCCTCAGATTTGGAAAAAATCAAAATCAATGAGAAGCTACCAATGTTTAGGTTCAAAGACTTTAAAGTAAAGTTAAGTGATATCTAGTTTAGTAAATGCTAGTATTATCTGCCCACTAATTTTTAATTTCTAAATAATAAAAACTTGAAGCATACACTAGAATAGCATTAAAGAAATACACAATATACGTTAGATGTATAATGCCAGTGTTAGATCAGATGCCGATTTTAGATCACATTATTTTTAGGCTAATGGGTTTGATATAGTTGACCAAGTAGGGTGCAGCCCGACGGGCGAGCTCTCCCCTACATGTCAACTCTTTATAAACCATAAGTTCTAACCTCTTAGGTAAGTAGAATAGGCTAATCTTAAAAAACCTCGTTGAGATAGAGCTTGTCATAGCTCAGCATAGAGCACTCAAAAGTAGTCACAGATGCTATACGAGTTATATTTATGGTAATGCAATTACCATTGTTTCCAATCTTCAATCCTGAGCCATGAAGGTGTTGATCGCTAGTGCTACGGAAGTAGATAGCGAGGAACTGGCGCGTACCAGCATATCAATCATTAAGGGTTTTGGCTTCGTTTTTCTGCTCACCAGAAACCATGTTCGTCTCGGGGAAGACTTTGCAAATTGTTCCAGAAAGGCATCGACAAATTTCTTCATAAATTCTGTGTGGGTTCAAGCCGTTTGAGTATAGCAATTTGTTCCTCCCCTCTATAGCTATGTTACTCTTACAGGATTGAGACTTGGCTTAGTTTTTTCTGGCTGGCGTGCCAAAGGAACTGAGCTACGGCAGGCATTAACAACATACTTCAAACTGTCAGAAGCAATATTAACATCAAACAGCCAGCTGGTTAGTGTACCTACTTGTTGAATCCTCCAATGACGAATAATTTTTTTGAAAATCTGAACAATACGATCAGGAGAGGTATGCTGAGCTGGAGACAGGAATAGGTCACGCATAACCCAATAGTCACCATTGGACATAATGCTCTAAAGTTCTTGGCCCAGCATCCAGTTGCTCATCTATTCCAATATGGCTCGGCCAAGATTGCTTACAAAACGAGCTCTAAGGTCAGTCTCCCTTGTGAGTGTAATATCATAGACCACAACCATATCCTTACTTAGACTAAGGAACCGAATCAGTAATGTCTGATCTGAAGGATTTGCTAAGGAGCTAACAGCTAAAGTTGATATGATTATCAACTTTTCGCCGCGGATAGCGTTCTGCGTCAGTACGTCCCTTGTGGGGTCGAGCTGTATGCCATACATGCTGGATAGAGAAGCCATCCTGGTTATTGGAGATATAGTATTTGGAGAATAATCCGACTCTCTAATAAAGATGTTAAATAAAAACACTAAAAAATTGTGCCAGGAGGTGTGGGTGAAAATATCGAGCTTGTAAGTAAAAAAGAATGGGGAAAATTTTTAGATGAATATAAAATATCTGGTTGTGAATCGGAAACAGAGCTCATACTACCAAATATTCCTACAGATCCAATTCCAGGCGAAAGGAGTGAAAAATGGGGCTTAGATAAGTTGGCTGAAATGGATGTTGGTTGTCTCTAGATGGATGCTATAAAATGGTTACAGAAGTATACCGAGATATCCTGATGCTCTTATAACTCCAGAATCGGCGGAAGGGAAATTGTTAACAAAAATCTTGGGGATCATCTACGGTCCAGTTTCGAGCAAGATAATAGGTATGGTAGATCCAATTTATTTATAACTACCGCAAAAGGTACTGGAGGCCCCTTCAAACCTAAAGCTTGGAACGTAGAAATTTTTCCTATCAAAATTAGAACAACTATTTGGATTGTTGAAATAAATGGTCACAAAGTCTCAACAAAAATCCTAGAAGTGTTAGGGGAGGAGAAGGCTACATCGTTTGCTGATTTAAGCCCTGAAAATTCAAATGAACTCGCAAACAGTTTGAAAGATGTCTCCAAGTTATTGGAGTAAGACGGGGTTAAGTCAATCTTGTTCGATAAGATCTCGAACAAACTGAGGAGCGCGGGGCACTACTTGGATGAAAAGATAAAGGAGAAAAAATCAGATTTGGAAAGAATAAATAGAATTAAGAGTAAGATGGCAGATACCAAGATGGAAGAGCTCGGAAGTAAGCACGAACTGCTTGAACAGCAAAAAAAAACCGAAAGGGAATATTCAAAAGCGGAAAAAGGGTTAAAAGAAGCAGAGTTGTGTCTTGAGAGCTAATTCTAACAGATACGTGAGTTTACAGATTATATCACTTCTTCAAGAAGTAGTTTCTCGTTGGGTGAAAGGATCCGTCTAATATTCAGAGAGCAGGGATCGCAGTAGGTGTGGTGATGACAACTATTGCCACAACAATAGGTTGGTTAGTTAATATTTTAGATATATAACCACTAACCGCTACAACCATAGCACAACATGGGCCAGGTTCAAAGCCTCCAGGTCCTGAATCAAAAGGATAAGGGGTCATGGATAGGCTTAAAGACGCGCTTCGCTGGCTCGCAGGGAAAGCTGCTAATGCATTGCCCGGTATACTTGGCTCTACTATTGCCTGATACAGGAGATAAAAAGTTAGACGAGCTACCCGCAGGTAAGTCATAAGACGAACACCAAGCAGGACTCAATGCCTTAATCATGGGCGGTTCGGTAGCCGCCTTGCTGGGTTTAGCGGTCTAGTACGTCGCGCACTGAATTAGCAAAAATATTTTTGTCCATTGCTAAGCGCAGGTCTAAAGATCACACGTTTCAAACACGAGTATTGCTTTCGCAAAGACAACAGGAGTATTATCAGGCTCATAGAATTTATTATTTATCTGGTTTATCTAAGTATCAGGCCTCATTTTCCACCATCCTGGCGTATCATTAGAATTCCTGGACACAAATGGGGCTGTGTCATCGAGAACGGCAACATCAAGAACCGTGCTACTCTTACCCTGGAAAGTTGATCCACTTGAATCAGCAACGTCAGATGAGAAAAGAAACATCATTTTTCTTAGAGGCTGCAGCTAAAATTCTGGATAGTCGTATCCGCAAGCACGGTGAGGTAACTATTGGTTAAGCTAGCGTGCAAGTGACGCTGAGCGACGAACTGTTACTATGGACAGTGTTTACTTGATGCTTTTTCATGGCTTGGATGATATAATCTCACACATCACTGATCTAATTGGAGAAGAATAAAATCGATCATATAAGATTAACACAATGTCCAAAGAAAGGCTCTACCCGACGTTGTCCAACCTCATGAGCGTACCTTTCATAAAACCATCTGCGTCACATATGGCCCGAGAAAGCTTTGATTTAATAATAGAAATATGACTCATGAAGTTTTTTGTCTGCAAAAAAATTTTTTTTTTTTAAATTCACATTTAATTACACAAATTGAATAACTTCTTACTTTTGCATTTTTATGGCATAAGCAATTTCCACCAAATCTTTCAAATAGAACTTTAATTTATATCAACCATAAGTATTTCTGTCGTGGTGGTTAGTAGTATTTTCAAAATTGTGTTTTTATCGAATTTCTGGGAAACCGCTGTTGCTCATTTAGTTTGCACATCAAATTACAGCAAAACTCACTAGTTTGAAAATGCCAAATAATTAAATCACATGAAGACTGCAGCAAGACTGTGTGTATGCATTGTATGAAAAAGTGTACTCGCAGTCTTACACCATTTTTGATTGAAAGAATCAAAGAGCATTATTCGTGTCAAATTAACTTTCATGATGCAAGAGTGCCTGAAGGCATTTGTGACAGTTTCAGAATTTGTCTTCAAAGAAAGCACAATGGAGGCAATAGTCATTCACCCCACTACGAGGTGTCAGATTTGTGATTGCCTGATCTGCAAAATTGGCCATACAAAGCTGAATGAAAAACACCCCTTGGAAAATTTGAACACTTCTCAATCTGCAAAAGTTGAAAGATGATGCTCATTTTGTTTAACAGTAATTGGAAAAGGATTGACACCCAATTGCACTCAATATACCTTCAGAGAAAATATGATCCAACTTGCTTCAGCAGACCTCACAGTAGGTGAACAAATTGCATCTTCAGTTATCACTTCTAAAGATGCTTCACCATATGGCAATATCAGAGTCATACAGGCGAAAGGTGGAAGACTTCTTCCTCTTACACAAGGTAATGTTTTAAGCTAACATTACTCTGAAGCATTTTATAAGGTGGATTTGAGAAAAATAGAAAACATTTTTTTTTTGCTATAACACAAGTTATTTGTTTTTTATTTATTATTTCAAACTCTTAGTTTTAGAAAATGGAAATAATATCTTAAATATGTCCATTATTTATTACAAAAATACTTTAACGTAATTCTAGGTCCTTCTTGCTCAAAAACCCTTTTTGGTAGTAAGTCATAGCTGAGAGTAGAGGATTTAGTGCAACTTCACCAAACACAGGGTTGTCTAATTCAGGAATTAAAAAACTTGCCACCACTTTGAATCGAGTTACAAAATCACCAAATTTTTTTAACCAAATTATAGAGCAATGTTTATGCAACTTGGAAGTCAACTTGCAAAATTATTTTTCTCAGAGTGCAATTAATATTTCTCTGGATCAAACAAAAACAAAGGTAACAAACTGTTTTACACTGCAAGAATCTTAAAGAGATTCAAATGCGATCTTGACAAAAAGATAAATATACTCAGAACATCTTGTCAAGCTGGGATTGGATTATGGTGGTGGCTTTTTCAAAATTAGTCTGGGCATTCAAGAGCTCAATACAAATAGTTTCATTCCATGCCCACCCAGCAAAAAGACCTTGACTTGCCAAACTGCAGCAGACAGTAGTGTAAAACGACAACAACTTGTTGCAGTTGCTGAAGATGTACCAGAAAATTATGATAATGTGAAGAAACTTTTGACCTTGATTTGCCCTGATAATGTTCCATTTGTTATGTCGTGTGACTTGAAAATGGCAAACATTCTCTGTGGTTTGCAGTCACATGCAGGTAGTCACCCATGTACATGGTGTGACACTGACTCGCCAAATTTGGAAAATTGTGTAAATCTTTGTACAATTGAATCACTTCAAAATTAATTTAAAGCTTTTAAGGCTGCTGGAAAAGACGTGAAAAAAGCGAAAGATTTCAAAAATGTAGTCCATGACCCTCTTATCTCTTAGTCAAATAGTGAACTTATGCTTGACTTGATTCCACCCATGGAACTGAAACTCCTCTACAAAGCATTGAAAGACAGGTGGTCAAATGCGAAAGAATGGCCCACTGCACTTCACATTAAAATCCAGTCTTTTCATGGAGGTTGTTTTGCAGGAAATGACTGCCACAAACTACTTAAAAACATTAATGTAATTCAAAGGCTTCCTGAACAGAATTGTGCTTTCCAAATTTTTGGCATCACTAAAAAATTTCGGAAAAGTTGTTTCTTCCTGTTTTGGAACATCTTTTGATGAGAACTATGCCCAAAGAATTACTGAATTAAAGAGCTCATTTACAGACCTAGAAAGGGAAAGTGTGACTCCCAAAATTCATGCTGTGTTTTATTATATTGCACAATTCATTGAAAAATGAAAAGAGCCTTTTTGTAAGTTTAGTGAACAAGCAACCGAATCTCTGCATCACAGCTTTCATTCTCACTGGGAGCGATACAAAAGAACAAACAGCCATCCTGAATATGGAAAATGGCTACAGCTCAGTGTTGTGGACTATAATGTTAAACATTTGTAAATTTCAATAGAAATAGCAGAAATATGTATTGTAAAATTTATGTTTATTTGTGTTTGTCATTGATCTTTATTAGAAAGATGCGTTTTCAAACTAGTGAGTTTTGTTGTAATTTGATGTGCAAACTAAATGAGCAACAGCGGTTTCCCAGAAATTCGATAAAAACACAATTTTGAAAATACTACTAACTACCACGACAGAAATACTTATGGTTGATATAAATTAAAGTTCTATTTGAAAGATTTGGTGGAAATTGCTTATGCCATAAAAATGCAAAAGTAAGAAGTTATTCAATTTGTGTAATTAAATGTGAATTTAAAAAAAAAAAATTTTTTTGCAGACAAAACACTTCATGAGTCATATTTCTATTATCAAATCAAAGGTAAAATTCCATAATTCAATAAAAAGAATTACTTTTACTGTAATATGTGCAAAGTATATGAAGCTATCATTAAAACAATATGTATTAAAAACTGAGAATTTTAAAAATGTTTTTCTTTTCTCAGACAAATTAGTTTGATTTCAATTTTTGCATTTTTGATATCAGGGGTGTGTTTATATCACTCCCTCCAGAGGGTTTCTCTGGAACTTAAAGTTGGGGTTACAGCCTTCTTGGGCCATACGTGGCGTCGCCTGTGATCTCAGAGACAACACTGGCGACACTATTTGCCACGGATAGGTCTGCTCTGAGATTCTGGATTGTCCTCCAGTGACTATATAAAATGAAGAGGCTTGCAGAAGATTGCCGACTACTATCTAAAAAGAGAAAAAACACCCCCAAAAGGCTAACGGTCTGAGTAGCTCTGATAAGACTGGTTTGCTGACAAGAGTCATCGCTGCTAGTCTCGCAGAGCATTGCTTTTGGCTTGATCCCTGGGATTGCACTTGCTTGAGTCGGCGCAGCATTAGGCATCCTATCGAGTCTGCTCAGCATCATTGAAAGCGGTGCAAATCCTCTTCGAAGAGTTATCACACTCTATATACCCAATATTGTGCTGCAGTGGCCTCCCTCTCGGAAGGTATAAGTGCCGCTATTAATGATAGAGGATTTACGGTCGAACTTACGCCGCCATTAATGATGGAGAATTTACTCTGTACACTGTTCTGGATACGGATATGCAAAAAACGTCCAGCAGCAAAATAGATGGAAAACCCAAAACTCTCGAAGACATCAAGCGATACCTCGATATGAGGTGCAATAATCTCGAATACATCATTATTTTTGAGTTGATGTACACACTGATCGCAACAGCAAGGCGTTTTCTCCACAGTGTATATTACTTTTGGAGGCGAGCTCTGGAGTGTGACTGATACCTGTAAAGAGTGCAATGGTCTCATCATATCTGATACTTCGGTGCGAGGACGATCATTTTTTTTCTGACGATTTCGCGTCTGTATTATTAAGAAGATGAGAGCTGCGGCTCCGATGGAGAACGCTATATACTCAGGTTCTACAATATATCTCGCGAACCAGCAGTGCCGCTTCTTCTGTTCTATTCTCTCACTTGTTTCACCTACTTAACCACCAGTTTCATCATCTTCTTTTCTGGTTCTGATTACTTTTGTCTCTCAGCCTCTTCGTCCATATTTTTTGCGATCTCCAGCTTCTGTTTACCAAAGTCTCGAGAAGCAGAAGCTGCTTTTCCATTTGTGCAGCCACCGATGCTTTTCCAGCCTTAACAACTCTCTCGTCTTTTTGTTTCAAATTGTCTATCGGTTCTTCCATCATACTTTATTGAGTCTACAGCTTCAATAGGCAAATCAGGTTCTTTTGAGTTTTTTTTTTTTTTTTTTATTAAACTGCTGATCACGTTGAACGCACCAAGCTAGACGAATTAAATTAACATGCTGAACGCCTTTCAACATCAAGGTCAACGGAGCTATACATAAATCGAAACGGCGATATACTTCTACTGAAAGGGTTATTATCAAGATCATTTTTCAGGGCAGCGTAATCACCAACGGGAAAGAATCTCTTTACAAGACCTGTGAATGTTGACGTAGCCATTTGGCTCAGCCCGGCTCCTATGCTCCTACCCAACATTGCGGTATATTCCGTGTACACAACAGTCACCTCCTCCCAATCCATCTTGCTGACATTGTCATGAGTTAGTTTTCTCCCGAGCATTTTTTTACTGCTTCCACTGCTAACAGCAGCAGCTAACCGACTACGATAGAGCTTTACAGAGCTATTTTTTTAGGGTTCCGGGCTAACCTCGATGGATGAGTCCAAGTCGTCCCCAAGCAGTTTTTCTAGGAGACTCGCCATAATTGACTTTAAGATATGTCGTTTCAGGATCTTTCTCAAAATGTTTACAAAAGTCAGGGTCGACACACAGATCGCCAGCAAAAACCATGGGATGATATGCAAAATCATAAAAGCTCGACACTCCTTTCACCATAAGCGAATATTAGAGTAATGGCATTTCGTCTCGAATTGAGGTGCAATCGGATCTCATCAACATTAGACGAGTCTTTACCACCCCCATTCATAGTGTCGATGTGACTTTCCATGTCGTTTGGAATGTCATGTGACTTTCCATGTCGTTTGGAATGCAGGTAATTTTATCGCTAAACCTGTCTTTACCAAGAGTCTGCGAGATGAGATGCCTGTCACAGCCCCACAGATTGTGGAAAACATTTAGTATCTTTATCTTTCTTGGTTGGATGCGCAGCTTGAGGTTACATTTTTTGTGGGTATTGCTTTGGTAGTGTCCCATAATGTGAGCCTGATCGAGAACTCTGTCATCACCTAATGGTAAACTGCAGATATAACAGTCTTCTGCTCCTGCTAATGAGATTTGATCTGCTTTATTCATTACAACTTTTTCTGGATTAGCAAAAATCTCGTTTATCTTAGCTCAGTGCTGAGTCATCAAAGAAGTGCTCTACCGCGTCCTCAACACGCTACAGGAAAGGGCCCTGAGCTCCTAGGGACCTGCTTTGAAATCAAGCGGGTTAAGCTCTTTTTTAGGTCAGCTTGGGGACCTTCGACTGGCACGTTTAGACACTCAAAGTTGACGTAGATTATAAATCTTACAGGTGCCTGCCTTTGCTCATTTACAAATCTCCGCGTGTTTTAACCAACCTCTGGCATCACAGTCTTCTGGGGTTTTTCGCCGAGGCCGAGGCAATGTACACTTTAAGCTTTCAGTAGGTCTACTCTCGAAAAGACATATAGGCAGCCACGACAAGGATATTTCCTATGTCCATTTTTGATTGTTCGTTAAAGCATCCTCAGCAAGTCCTTGATCCAGATATAGCGACTTTTTTGGATTGGTTTTATCTACTCTAAGTTGTAGGTCAAAAGTGAAGCCTTTCCGCTCGCTTATGGAAATTTAGTACAGTCTGTTCTAAAATCCAAAGACAATCATCAACAGGTCAGGGTTCAGACGCTCATATTTTCTAACAACCGTAACCTTCAGCGGGAAATTGATCCCTGTAAAGTTTAGTTCCCCTAGATGTTACCTTTACTTAGCTGAGCAATCAAAGTTGGACCTCGCTGACTATTTTGCAGAGAGGATGGCTCACTCGAAGCATCTGTTATCCATTGAGACTTCCAAGCCTTCCTCCTGAACCGCCCTTTCTAACAATTAAGTTATGCGGGGGATCATACCATTAAGCAGATAGAGCGCATCAGACTCTAGCTCATTAACTAATGGGATGGTGGTTGTATAACTCTTGATTAGCTTAGTACTATTATTAAGCTCGAATGCCGGTAGCCCTTCAGACTATTCTCCAGTTGCCTCATGCGCAGGATCATCCCACTCAAATCCGGCCTCTCTGAAGAACTTGATCACATCTTTGTCGCTAATCGTCTGAACATGAGTCTCAAGTATCTGATCAGGGAATGTCTCAGGTGTAGAAATTGATACAGGTGGTTGGGTCAATTTTGGTGCTGGTAGTCGTGGGGGTGGAGCCAATTTAGGTGTACTTATTGTTTTGGGTGCTAGTGATCACTGTGATTTGACCGTTTCGGAAGCTGGCGATAGTGCAGAAGTGGGTGTGCTGA
Source organism: Hydra viridissima (assembly GCA_014706445.1). NCBI lineage: Eukaryota > Metazoa > Cnidaria > Hydrozoa > Anthoathecata > Hydridae > Hydra > Hydra viridissima. The sequence continues at coordinate 261,069 of QPEY01000189.1, forward strand.
TTGCTCTGGGTGCAGGTGGTCTATTGAGTTTTTCGTTTTGGCTGTGGGTGGTCTTGGTGGTGGGACCGATTTGGATCTACTTGTTGTTCTGGGTGCTGGTAGTAATGGTGGTGGGCTCGATTTTGGTGCAGGTGCTAAATAGTTCTTCTATTACTTATTGTAATTAAAATAAGTACAAAAAATATTCATTTTCTTCAAAAATGAATATAATATTCAGTTTTGATTATTTTGCAAATAATTACAGATAGAACTACACACAAACTAGAACAAAAAATTACAATATGCTGGTAAGTAAGACAAAAAAAAATTCTCCCAATCTAATTAAGGGAGGGCGAACCCCCTTTCTATATGAAATTTAAAAGTATTAAAAATCTTTAGGTATTTTGTTTACTTAAAGAACTTCACTTAAATAGAAAAACAAATCAGTTTCAGTTTTAGTTTATTACTCAGTTACAGGTAAAAATTTTTTTTTTTTAGGTAAATATTAGTTTTTTTTTAACTTTCTCTAGGTCATGTTGACTAAACACACACACACACACACACACACACACACACACACACACACACACACACACACATATATATATATATATATATATATATATATATTGTTGTGCTCTCTACCTTTACATGATAAACGGGGCATAAATATAGTCTGCAAAAAAATTACCCTTTCTAGGTTAATTTTTCAGACCCCCGCTTGCCCTGCATAGAGTAATAGGTTTTCATACTTAAACTGGGCTGATGGGTACTTTCAAAGTTATTCCACATGAAAATTTTTAGCTTAAAATTATTTCAACATACACGAGCCATATTTCAGGAGTACGCAAACTGAATTCACAACATTAAAATTTCTAATCCCCTAATGTTTAGCTCAAATAGCTTTTCTGATCGTTCTGCAAACGAACTGTGATCTCGGCTGCTACTTCTAGTTCTACAAGTTAAAGAAAATCACCTTCATCTAGAAAAAGACATTCTAACATTAACATTATTGACTGAACAACATGAATGATGTTAACTGTACAATTGCTTTAAGTATTTAATTATGATTTAATCAATCAAAACACCATCTCATTGAAATCTAGCTTCCAAAATTTTCAAGAAGCGGTTCTGATGATTTGTCACTGCTGTTGTTATTATTTTTTCTTCCTTGCAATTTCTCTTAAGTTTATACAAAGGCTTCACCAATTTCTAAACGAATATCAAGTCCATTAAAGTGCCTAACCCAAGCCTAAATAAACATTGTCTTAACACTGGACGAGACACTACTACCTTCGATACATACTGATCCAGAAACTTTCTGGCAAAGAAAAATTTTCTTTTTTTTTTATTGAGGAACGCCGTTGCGATAAAATCTGATGATGTTTACTGTGCAGTAAAGAGTCATTTCAGCTGCAGACACTATGTGAAGAATTATCATGAGTACCCCATACTCCAGAAGGCTCTCTACAATCTTACGGAAGTCTTCGAGACAATCGTTCTAGAGCGTTGAGCCTTACGCAGATCTTGAGATTAAATTTTATTTAGAAAGTTTTTTTTAATAGCATATAGAGAGATGAATTGCGATGCACATGACAATGTCTTTCGTTGAAAAGCTTAAAATAACTCAAATAGGTGAGTTCTTAGGTCTGATCCATGTGAGTAGGGAGGAGTTTGACTTATATGCTAAATTACTGGATCACCACCTCAATTTGCAAAAAAGAAAGCTTTATTACCAGCATCATTTTAGAATCTCACCAGGGTCATCAGATACGATGGAAAAGAGTCTACCTTCATTATATTATAGCCCAAAAGGGTACTGATGCAAGATGCCCGCCATCAAGAAACTCGCGGCAGCCGAAAAAAGTTACGGGCGTATGGTTAAGGAAGCAGGCTAATTGATAGATTTTCTTACCAGCCTCTTACTACATACCTAGGCTTATGATTGGTGTGAGTAAACCTAATGCGGTCCACCAAGCAGGCTTACTGTATCTGCCACATGACAAAGTTGCCAGGCGCCCATATTAGTATGCTCTATAGATTGTGGTGAGTCGTTTCAAAGAAGCATGGCCACTCACTAGCAAAAGCACGGCAGAAGTCGCAGCTGCTACCATTCGCATAAACAAGTGAGGTCCACTGAAGTGGCCACACCTGCTTCAGGCAAATCCCGACTGCAAGTATCTGGCGGCTACAACCAAGATCCTCAAGAACACGGTGTTCAGGTGCGGATAGCCGCTGCCGGGAACCACTGCTAGCAAGGGATTGTCGAGTGTTTTAATCGCACTCTTGTTGAGAGACTGTTCGGCGCACAGACTTCATCAAGGCTGTAAAGGTCTCTTAGATACCCATACAACCTGCTGGGAGGGCTGCTGGTCTTGAGGAGGCTATAATATCTTCTGGCTCTTTCGTGGGTTACCTGTACGCGCCAGGCGAGCCGGAAGGTAGTAGTCGCAGAGCTAACGATGCTGTCTGGTCTATGACTACACACACTATTGATTCAGTCCAGAGACAACAAGGTCTTACAGTCTTACTGATATGCCAGCCAGACGTTTCCTCCGTGAAGAGATATCCATCGTTCCGGATGGAACTGAGTTACCACTAAATAGGAAATTCAATGCATAGCGGGTGGCCTTAAGTCAGAGTTATTTTTCCGCTCGACTCAATCCACCTCTTGGTATCATTTTGGTTAAGAGAGGTTTTCACTTACTCGTAGAGACCAATCTGGTGCTCGATACTCCTGATCGTGACTTGCGTGTTCCACATCACTTTCTGGTCTTTTAGACACTCTACAACGGAATCATGCTGCAGAACGTTGGTGACCGCAGCCTTACTGATCCCCTCGAGTTTATTCTTCACCCCTTTTTTACCCTCATAGAGAATTAAATATATCTTAGGTCTCAGCCCAACGAATTCATGGATGAGGCGGCTGCTACACTCTGTTTCAACTTGCCAAAAACCTTCTTGTTTTTCACGTTGAAGCACAGGTGATCCTCCAGGTAGTCGCTGAAGTCAAAGAGATCGGATTTCTCTCCCATATCTTTATAGAGATTATCAGCCTCGACCTCGAATATCAGGCAAATCGTATCTGTGTACAGGAGATGTGCCTTCGGACCGTACCCGGCTTTGATCTAACCTTACCAGAAATTATACATCAGGTACTTTGACTTGTCGAGTACAGATTGCCCAACATATCACAGTCTGCTCAGCCTAGTTTTTGTGCTGTGGATGGCCCCCAGATCGCCATCGAATATCCTTTGAGATAAGTACGCAGGATCGGGGACGAGCTTCCGCAAACGGTTCGTCTCACTTATTCGAATGAGATCGACGTAAATCTTCTTTCGCAGATTTTCCATTATCTTACCGAAGATGCTGTTATTCATCAGCTTGAAGAGTTCAATTTAAAATTTGAAGGTGGCTTTTTGTTCCACAAGTCAGAATTCATTTATATTTAGGGTGCCATCCAGGGTTCTTGGCTGAGTTTTACGGCTTTATGGATTTTTGTCACCACCAAAACCAAGCGATTGGTAGAGTTTGAGATTGCGATAGTCTACGACACATCGCTCTATACGCTGAAGGTTTGGAACAATCTCGTGAAACCCTTTGTATCCGCAATTAAACCTCTCAACCTGATTTTTCTGATAATCGCTGAGCCAGTCATAGGGGACTATCAGTGTTTGGGGGGCTAGAGGATATTCATCATGTATATTGTGTAGCTTGCACTCATACTGTAGCTCCATTTTTGGAGCTAAATTAGGAATGAGCAGTTCTACTTGTATAGCGGTGGTGGGGAACCTTGTCACCATCCAGGGGTTCTTTGCAGTAGAAGTAGAATACCTCTTTCCAGTGGAAGTATTGATCTCGCGAGCTCATTGCTCTACCCCTGCTTTCGAATAATCCAATCATCTCGGCTAGCTCAGCCTTGAGGCTAGCCAAGAAGTTCTCCACCGCAGTCTCACCACAGAATAAGAAAGAATCCTTAGTTTGCCCATCAATGGCGACCCTTAAATAACAGTAGCTAGATGGGATCTACTTAGATAAGAAATGGTTCCTACTCTTGGCTGGGGCATCTTCTACGGGTATATTGAGACATTCGAAGTCGGCATATATTACAAAGGGTATGCGTATCTGCTTATATCCATTCACAAATATTGGTGTGTTTTGGCCAGACTTTGGCATCACAGTTCTCTGAGACTTTCTCCGATCCCTAGGCAACCCTTGCGGTGTCCCTTCAGGAGATCTGCTCTCAAGAACACATACAGGAAGCGACGACAAAGGAGCTTCCGGTGCCCACCATTGTTTTACCAATAGCTTATCCTCCCAAGGTCCTTGATCCAGACTTTATATGGCTTTTCTGGATCAGCTTTATCTACAATTAGTAGCAGGTTAGTTACTATGCCTTCCTGCTTGCTTAGGTGGATTGGGTACAATCCCTAATTCCATGCGAAGACGTTCACCAAGAGCTCAAGGTTCAGACGCTCAAATTTTCTGATATCTGTAGCCTTCACTGGGAAATCCATCCCTGTGAAGTTTAGCTCGACTAGATGTTGTTCGCACCTAATTATTTGGTCAGTGTTGTACTCTACCGGATATTTCGCGGATAGAATGGCCCACTCAAAACATCTTTTATCCCTATTCTTCAAGTTGATGAATGAGCGTTTGGGCATATATGGGGGTGTCTTTAAGTAGCTTGAAACACGGGATGGGCAATAGGCAACAGAACAAAAGTCCAGCGATTCACAGCGAATGAATTCCAGCCAGATTGCTGTTCACGAATTCCTCAAGTCGCTCTATCATCCATTCCTTCGACCTCACGAACATCCTTGAAATCATTTTTATTTGGGATAGTAGTTATGTTGCTCCTCTGGTTAACGGTTTTCCTAACAGTTTCTGTCTGATCATCACCATAGAGATTGTCAAGAGCAAAACTGTCCCTTTCCAGTTCAGCCTCAAGGATTTGTGTGATTTTCTGCCCTCCCTCATCTTTGTCCTTTTCCAACACTTCACGGATGCAGGGATTCATGTCAATAAGAAGCGCGTAGGCATCCGACTTTAGCTTATACCCTGGTGGGATGAAGGCTCTATAGCCCTTGAAAAAGTTGTTATCGTTGTAGATGACAAAGGCTGATAGATCTTTTGGTGTTTTTCCTGCAGGCTCATCCCAAACCTAAACCCAAATGCTCCATCACTTGGTCGAACTCTTCATTACTAAGCGTCAGAGTTGAAGACTCATGTCTCTAATCAGGGGTAGCTTCAGCATCAGCCTGTAAGACTGGTCTGGACTTTGGTAGCATATCTGGTTTTGGTGGTAGTGATAGATTAGTCTTAGGTGGTATAGTGGGCTTAGATAATGCCTTCAGTGCGGGTTGTTTTTTAGTTTCTTGATTTTGCGGTAAGAGAGACATGGCGGGCCTCTCGAACTCATCAACACTAATTACTTTCTCTCGGTACAAACCTAATAGGTCATGCTTAGTGACAGCTTCAATGTCGGTCGTTTAGTTAGTACAATAGTATAAGTTTAATCTCTAAATGGAAAGTATATAGTCCATAGATCAACGTCTCGGGCGCCGGCTCACCATATACCCTGTCGTTAGCTGTAGTAAGACCCAGAGCGTTGACCTTTGGATAAAACTAGAAGTTCGCTAAACCATAGATCTCATCCTCTCACCGTTGGGCTTACCTCAGAGGACCTAAAAGCTACTACTACTACAAGGTTGATCTAAAACCGACCTTTTACTTCAACTTATGAAGATTGATTACGTTCTAGGGATCGCATTGCCTCAATATTCGGTATCTAAATAGTAACTTTTAAAATGTGCATTAAAAGTTGTTTTACGGACAGTTTTGGACATTCACTTTTATGTTTAATAAATTTTTTACAATATGGTTTAATGAGCTTTTTAGAATACGACAAAATAAGTTTTAAAATCCTCTTTTGAAGTTAAAATAAGAAAACAATAACAAACAGCTTTATGCACATCACACTTTTGTGCAAATATTAATAACATAAAATCTTTTCATCACCGTATTAAGAGTTGTATTACGAATAGGGTATATCATGTAAACTGGCTCCACCAGTTTGTATAGTACGCCTCTTTTTCACAGCATTTCTTCTGGTTCACCTTTGATCTAAGATCAGGAAATTTGTCTCTGCATTGCACACCCGTTTTTACCATCAGTTACTCTAGCGCTCGATATTTTCTGCATTAGAATATTTTTATGCTTAGAAATGCCGTCAATAAGTGTCTTCAGCATGCCGTTTGTCCATTTTGGATTTCGTTAACGCTTTCTCAGCACCTGCCCGGTAGTTAGTACATTACCATCCATTATAAAATGCTAAAGTGCTTACAACTGAAAAAATGATGAAGGTATGTAGATATGTTAAGCATTTTTATTCCTGTAAGCAGGCATTGGCTCAAATCTAATATAAAACACTTTATTGCTTCGACACTGCGTGAATTGACAGAACATTTTTTATGATGTAATTATTCTAAAAATATCGTATTAATGTGATTAAGCTTTTAATTATGCTTAATTTAGTTTAACAATATTATTGGAATTAACGAAGTGGTAAAAGGTTTTTCCTGAGATAAGTTAGTCGACTAAATTTAGTTAGACTAAAAAGTTAGTCGACTAACTTTTTTGCGTAACTAAAACTAGTCGACTAACTTTTTAGCGTAACTAAATTTAGTCGACTAACTTTTTAGCGTAACTAAAATTAGTCGACTACATTTTTAGTATAACTAAAGTTAGTCGACTGACATTTTAGCGTAACCAATATTAGTCAACTAACTTTGCAGTCGAACTGAACTTAGTCGACTAACTTTTTAATTTAACTAATTTTAGTCAACTAAATTTTTAATTTGCGAAAAATATATTGTTACTGTTTCCAAAAAATACTTTTTTAAAATCTTGTAATACATTAGTTGTGAAGTGGTTTGAGCGCCATGTTTTTTTCATCTGTTTCAAGGTTCAATTTTCAGAGTTTTTCAGGTTTTTGGAGAAAGGTTTGCGACATATACACCTGGAACTTTGTAGTAAAACTTATCTAATTAGTCGCCCATTATTATTAAGTACTTGTTTTAAATTTCAAAGAAAAGCGGTTCAGATCTGGATTTTTCAATTTTTAATTAAAGTGAATTATAAACTATAAAACACATGTGAAATCAATTTATAAAAAAAAACGGTGTCATGTTTTTGAAAGTTGTGTTATGTGCAGATGCATTTTCGGATTTCCTTTATGTAATACCTGCAATGATTTTTTGAGGTAGTAATACCTAATTTATTTCGTACTACACTCATAAAAAAGCAGATATTTACAATGAGAACTGTAAGATTGAAACAGTTAGACAACTAATGTTCTTTATTATTTCTATATTGTGTAATTGAACATATATCATGTTCAACTCTCAATTTTGTTTTTCTTTTAAAAATTAATATTAAAATTCTAAAAACTAATTATATTTTCAGTATAAAATATCAGCTGTTTTTGACGGAGTCGTTCTGCTAACGAACCAATTTTTATTTAATTCAATAAAAGAAAATTTGGGGCAATACTTGGTACAAACAAAACATTTTTATTACCTAATTGTCACAAACTATATTACGTACAAAATAATACATTTTGATGAATGTCTTTAAATTGATTTATTTGTCATGATTCATATTATGTTCATATAAATTCATGGTATAGGTTACTCAGTTTTTTTTAACACTAAATCTTGTTTTAGTCAAATAATTTTCGTTAGACTATAAAGTTAGTCGGCTAATTTTAGTTAGACTAAAACTAACCTTAACTCCCACCCCTCATCTTTTGGTTCATCAAAGCAAGTTCTTTTTTTAATTCAATACTTTCTAGACGAACACTCTGTAATGCAAGCTTAAGACGATCTGGAGATGTTAATTTAATTGGCACATTTAATTCAACATACTAGAATTGGCTAATCTCTTTTTCAAACATTAAACTTCATTTTTTTCAAAGCTTTTGCATTGAGAACAGCATATCATCCACTCAATCAGCATAATACATGACGGAGATCAAAAATACTTTGTCTGGTTTAAGGGAAACTTACTCCTAGATGAAAATAAATCAAATTTTTTTTGAAATACAATGTTTGATGTAAAGATTTGATTTTAAAATATATGTTGATGATAGTCTTGTTTTCAACATTCGTGTATTATATTGGCTCATTCAAAATGATCATTCAATATATACAAAATACAGAATATCTATGCAATATATTTCAGCATCTAATCTTTTATCTATTGTTACTTCTTTTAACCTTTGTTTTGGAATAACTGATGGCTTTGCATTATATCGAGGACATGTGTGGCTTGCATCATAAAGTTTAAATTTTGCCACAACAGGACTCACAACCATGGTCCAGTCACAAATTTTTAACTTGCTAATACAATTTAAGAACTCTTCAAATGATTTATATATAGACGTAAATGCAGTGATATTATTTAAAATCGTTAAAGCATCTTTTTAGCAATGATGGAAGATGCAGATTTTCTTTGTATAGGAATTGATGGTGTGAAGATTTTTTTGGTAAGCAGAGAGTCGGCAATCATCCAGGTCTTAATGTCTTTTTTTTATCTTTACAAAGTATCATATCTGGAAGTTAATGCTTTTCACAAATAAACAGGCGCTTATTTTCTATTTGAACTTAAATCTTCATAACGATCTTTAAGAATAATGGCAATCAGACTTTCCCTCCAAGAAGTATTAAAACTGTCGCTAGAAGCAGGAACTTTAAATATCGAGACTCCCTTACCCCTCCTAGAAGCACTGCATCCATAAATAGAACAAGTAGCACCTGGCATTCTAAGTATTGGATGAAAAAGATGTAATTTAAACAAGCAGTTAGTAGATAAACAATCAATGAAAACAAACTTTGTGCACTCTGAAGCGGACTTGACACTAAAAAAATGCGAACAAAGAGCTGATCAAAGGAATACAACAAGTGGCCGGACTATCTATTTTTTATGACTATGATTTAACTAGGGATCGCCGGTTACAGTGTACGGTATACTAACTTTACGGTATGCTTTACCGTATACTTGATATGCTAAAAGTTAGTATACAGATTCGTATACCTGTTTACTTTTATTTCTGAAATATTTTCGGACTTTCTTGATAATCTGATAATTACATTTCTTTAACGAATTAAATTACTGGACCATGTCAATTATTTGACTTATCATGATCCCAGTAAGCACAGATACGTATAATAAACGTATTATTTAGGTTTTTACGACACGTGTTTTGAGGGTGAAAAAGAAGTCCTTATGAAAGTCTCGTGTTTTTCGGACGTGTTTTACACGTCTAAATGATACCTTTTTTTAGAGCATCCCGCCATCGGAAATTGCGTAAATGCGTAAATTCTGATGTGAGAAATAGTTTATAAAGGTGACTCTGATGTGATGCCATGGTGAGGAATGGTATCACATCGGAGGTACGATGTAGTCCGAGGCCGATGGGGAGAATTTCACGCACTCTCCGATATATTTCGAGATTTACGCATTATCGTACGATATTTTCGCGTAATTTCACAATAAATCGTATTTAAAGTGTAAACTCGTAATATTGTGATATTTCTGATGTATTTATCTATAATTACGAAGTTTTCGCAAAATTACAGCAAAATTTTGCAAGCCACCACAAACCGTCGGAAAATATCAGAAAATAAAAAGATTAAATCACATTGGATTCAACTTTATAAACTATTTCTCACATCGGAATTTACGCATTTACGCAATTTCCGATGGCGGGATGCGCTACCTTTTTTAAACGGCTTTTTAACGTTTTTAAAAGGTGTATGACGCGCTCGCTAAACAAAATTTGTGACTCGTACTAATAATGAAAAACAGTTTGTTTTCTGATGATTTAGCAACAATTGTTTCTAGAATTTCTAGGAACGAAAAAGCTACGTATATATATAAAAAAGTTAAATAAGAAAATTTCTTTATTTAATAAATTAAAAATACAGAATTTATCCTTTATTTGTAAATAAATACTGCAAGAAACCATCTTTCTCTTTTTCAACGGCTCGAGGCGCACGTTTTAATTGTTCACCAATGAACGAATCGATCACTTTTGCTGGATTTACATCTGATAGTAATGCAGCTAAAAAATAAAATGATAGTAGAAAAAAAAAGGCTTAATGAAAATTGTAAATCAATCTAATGTTTCCTTTTAACATTTTTGTCATAAACAAAATTTTGTTTTAACATCTTTAAAAACTTTTAAGTTTAGTAAATATTTACCAAAAATTGCTTTACAGAGTAGGGTCTTGTTAAAAGAACGTTTGGCTTTACTTCCGGTCTTGTTAAACTGGGCTTGTGCACTTTTATCAAGAGTCTCGTTAACGCATTTGCTGACGAGCTGCGAAGGTGTTGATCCACCTAGTTGTTTTAACCTTTTTACCTAAATAAGAAGAGTTGTAAAATCTTAAACATGTCATACCATGGAATCAATTGATCTATTTATCAATTTTAATATCAATCCTAATAACTTTCCTGAACAAATTTACCCCAGGATAACAGTTTACAACTCTTAACCTGATTTTTGAAAAAAAAAAAATGTATTCACAACTTTTAAGTAATAAACTTAAGATGTATTTTTATACTTTAAAATTAATACTTTATAACATAAACGATTTTCATTTAATAAAGTAACTATACCGTTACCATAGCTTGATTTTCCTAGTTAGAACACAAACAAAACAAAACAGTGAAACCAAGCCTTGTCACCTTTATGTTTCCCTTATGTATTAGACCTGGATTACAATTCAACTATATTGAAACAACAACTTTATTATTATTATGGTGGTGAAACTTTCGATTAGAAGGTGAACACTCAATACTCATGGCAGGTCATGGATTTTTTGTTGAGAATTGTAAGACTATTATAACATATGTAATATAATTATACTTAAAAGATAATTAAACTTACATCTTTCATCCATGCACTTAAATGAAGGAGGTGGCTCTCTGTAGTTCCCGAGTAGGCCGTTTCTGTTTTTAGCCTGTCTAGTTGACTCTTGGGAAGAACGACTTGATAATGAAAAACTAGAGGAACACTGTGGTGAAACTGGACATGTGTTTTCTTTTTTTTTTCCTTTTCTCTGTTATAATGAATGATATTTCTGAGGAAAAGTCTTGTGATACTATTTGTCTTGGATAGTTTCACAACCTGGCACTTTTAAATGAGGATTAGAGGAAATAGTGTTTGAAGTACTTTGAGAAAAATTATTTTCAATTGTTATACTTGGACTTTTTTCTCAATATGGACTGAATGGTTGAACATTGCCTAAGAAATAAAATACATATTTTACTAAAGTTTATGATATATTATAAGGACAAAACAGAATAATAAATACTTTGTTCTGCAAATTCACTATGAGACAATTCGGAATGAAGTTGCAAACAGTCACTAGACATGTCTTTAGCGCCTTTCTCTAATGAGATTTTAATTAATCTAAACTCTTGCCATGACATGCCTGGTGACAACCACTTGCTTGTGTAGTGGTGGAAAGATTTTTTTCCTCTCGGTGGCCAATTAACAATTTTCTTAACTTCATCTACCCAATTCAAGGGCACTGTACATTTCTTCTCTACTCCATTTTCTTTTAGCGTAACTACAGAGTACAACCTTTTGATTGGGCTAAATACATAGTCTAGCCAATTGAAAATTTAAAAGATATGCCAATTTTTTACAGGTCCTAATATACCCAAAAGACATTTTCTCAAAACTTAGTCAGCCTGGCTCACAAAAGATGAAAATGAAATCTTGATTTGAAAATAATATTGCAAATTGAGTAAATATTTTTTATTTTTGGTTACAAAAAAATAATTTAAAAACTTTCTTGCATTATTATATACAAATCATTATACTTTTAAAAATTATTTTTTTAAATAAAAACAAATATTGTTTTCAAAATCAAGATATTATTCCAATTTGCTTGAGACACAGGTTGATATTGTTTCTTTCTCAATCTGAGAAAGAAAATAAACAGTTATATTAGGACCTGTCAAAAAAGTTGGGTACCAGAAAAACATTAAGAGTTAATCAAAATCTAAAACCATTTAAAAAAAAAAAATTTTTTAACAAGTAAAAAACTTTTTGTTCAAAAAAATTTATTTTTAAACTTTTTTTTACCATGAAAATATTTTTCATAGCACTTTTTATTTGCCCTATTAACCATTTTTTGCCCCATCATCCAACTAGGCAAAAATTGATATAAAAAGTTATAAGTAAAGTAAATGAAAGAAGTAAATGACATCAAATAATATCAACATTCTCTACTCTGCTTAACCAAATGTACTAAAGCAGAAACAACAAATCCATCTTTAACTGCCTTAAAAATACATTTCCGTAAAAAATTGCTTATTCTTTTAATGGATACAATAGGATTTATGGTATTCCTGATAAAGTAGATACCAACATCCTTTGAAGAAACAAAAACAGTAAAACAGTCATCTAAAAACTGTTTGCTATAACACAAACACTCATAAAGATCTTTATCAACCAATTTTTGAAGAAACACAACACTATCCTCAGTTAAAAAATAAGAATCTTTTTTGGTGGTGGTCATTCTTCTTGTAACTTTTTTAGGTTGGTTGTTATCACTCAATTAATCCAATCTTTTACATACTTGAGCCAATGAATTACGTTTGCTTCTTACCAATTTTTTCAACTTTTGAAGATAGTTTTCAAACTTAAAAGCAGATAACTTATCAAGCGAGACACCATAAAACTCTACATCAACACAAATATGTAAAAGTCCATGTACATTGTATACACAAAACAAATCGCCATAAACCTCACTAGAATTCACAACAAAATACTGAATAAGTCGTTGAGCATTTTCCAGATTAGAATTTCTCATGGCATCATCACTTTCACATAATAACCTTATAGTAACAGAGAGACTTAAAAAATGCTTGTAAACAGAGCTATCTACAACACCCTTCAATGCAACCATACCAGTATAAAGCAAAAAAGATCTGAGCTCGGTAGCTTTCCATCGATCAAGTTCAGTTAGTGTTCTTGGCTGTCTGACAAACTCGCTTGGTAGTTTACCATTTAAAGCAGCAAGCTTTTCAGAAATTTGATCTAACATATTAGCAGACAATATCCCTTTAGTTGTTCCTTTGATAGTTCCTTTAAGGAAATACAGCAGCCTACACATACATCCAAGACACACTAAATGCATGTAGTCAAGTGGAAACATGTTAATAAAATTTACAGATGTAACTTCTCTTAAAACTGTTTTACTGAGTTGATGTGATCTTCCATTTACATCTTTTTCAAAATACTCATCATTATTAAATTTTTGGCTTATCCTTAGAACAACACCTTCTTCTCTTACTGAGAAAACAATTCGATATAATAATGAAACTGTCTTGTAATTCTATTAATTCATTAACAAATTTTCTCAGGTAAATATTACAGGGTTGTTTACTATTTCCACAATAAATTTCAACAAGAAAGGGTTCAAATTCAAAAACACATACTGCAATCGGCCACAATTAGGTGGAACTAGATTTAAATAATGAGAGGCCATCTATGTTAACAGATAAGTTTAATGCAATTTCTGTAATAGAATGAAAAATAACTTGATTTGTAATTTCTTTTCTTAAACTGAGATAAGTATATTATCCATGTCCAGCTATGTTAATGAAAGGAATGTTTCTTTTTGTTTTTAACAAAGTTCTAGAGTCTCTGGGCATTTTGTGATGATATTCCAAAAAAAAGTTTTAAAATCTCATTTATACAAGTTTGCGTGCAGCTGTTTTTTAGAGCCCAATCCCGTTATTTAGAACAGAGAACTTCATTATATAAACTATTTGTTCCAAACTCCAGCAAATTTTCAAAATTATCATTATCACTGGCAAGTCCATCTGATGTTTTATATTCAGCATTTTCATCCTGAGTATTACTAGCATCTTCATCTGATGAAGCATATTCATTACTTGCTTTTCGAATATTATCATTCTTAATGCAACTGAGATCTGAATAAAAAAATGTAGGATTTTGAAGTACTTCAGACATTTTAGCCCACCATAAGTTTATAATTATTTTTGATTTTATCGTAAAAATATGAAGGACTTATGAAGTAAAAAAAAATCAGCTTTATAGACACATAAAATATTTTGACATAATATGATACAAAATTATCAGCTTTATAGACACATAAAATAATTTGATAAAATATGATACAAAAAGAAAAAACAATTAATACTTCGCATGTCCGCCTTTTGCGTTGATCACAGAAGCAAACCTCCTGGGAATCGATTCATATAAATTTGTAATGAAATTTTGTGGAACATTGTCCCACTCTCTTTTTAACATTCGAAAACATTCTTCGACATTTTTGGGGTTATATTCAGCCTTTTTTTTATCCAAATAATCTCATACATGTTTAATAATGTTCAAATCTGGACTTTGAGGACGCCAGTTCATTACTTGGAGAACTCCCTCCTCACACATGTCCTGTAAATATTTTTTGGCCATTTTGGAACAATGTTTGGGATCATTGCCTTGCTGTAGAATGAAATTATTACCAGTTAGTCTCATTCCAGATGGTATTGCATAATGTCTTAAAATTTCTTTATAATGTTCTCCTGTCAGTTTGCCATCAATTCTGATTAAATCACCTACTCCATATAATGAAATAAAACCCCCAACTAAAACAGAACCTCCCCCATGCTTGATTGTTGGATGTAGACAATCAGGGCGATAAGCCTCTCCTACCCTTCTTCTTACATACTGTCGTCTTCTGCTACCGAACAATTCAAATTTTGATTCATCTGAGTATAGTACACGGTTTAACATTCCTTGCGTCCAATTGTTATGCTGTTTTGCATATTTAAGTCTTTTTTCTTTATTGCAACGACGTAGTAAAGGCTTTCGAACTGCAACACACCCCTTTAATCCAACTTATAGCAAATGTCGTCGAAAGCAAGATGAGGAAACATTTGTCCCAGTCGCAGCCTGAATGTCTTGGGCTAGTTCACTGGAGGTTTTTTTCCGATTTCGCAGAGACACATTTTTAAAATACTTTGTATCATGTTTTTTAAGCTTTGGAGGTCTTCCACTTCGAATTTTATCCTCAAGTGATCCCGTATGAAATAATAACCTCTTAACTCCAAAGGTTTTATCTATCAAATAACGTAGATCAATACAATAAAAAATTAAATGGTAGTTATAACGCGACGATTATAATATTTCTCAAGAGAGTTGTAAATTGATAATTAGTTATAATTTATAACAATCTTCCAATCAATAAAATTTAATTTGTCCTCAAATCCAAACCTTTGGGGCGCTTTCCGATTTCGTTGAGAACGTCTGGGAAAAGGTTGTACTTCTGATAGAGTTTCCATTTCAGATACCCTATCAAACAAGTTTTCTCGGTCTGTACTTAATGGTTTATTTAATTGTGGGGTATGCTCAGAGTGAACGGAATCCTCTTTGTCGGCATTTTCAGGATTAGGATTAGGGAGTTTTTTATCTCCTTCTAATGGTGCTAAATCTTTAATTGATACAGTAGATTCTCGTCCGTTTGGGTATTTGATGTGGGCGTACTGTGGTTCTGCTTCTATTAATTGCACCTCTTCTACCAGGGGATCGTATTTACTAGATTGAAAGTGCTTCTTTACAAGTACTTTCCCTTGTTCTAATAACCAGGTTGGCATAGATTGTCCGTTCGTAGATCTCCGTGGAAAATTGCAGAACCTTTCGTGTGGTGTTGCATTTATTGCAGTACAGAGTAGAGAACGTATCGAATGTAAGGCATCTTGTAACACGATTTCCCAGTTTTCGACTGGTAGATTTTTCGATTTGAGGGCTAATGTTATTGATTTCCATATTATTCCGTTAAAGCGCTCTACTTGTCCGTTTCCTCTAGGGTTATAAGGTGTCGTTCTGCTCGTTGCAACGCCTCGAGTATGAAGGAAAGTACGTAGTTCCTCTGATGTTAGGGAGCTTCCTCTGTCAGAATGAACATAAGCAGGCATGCCAAATAACGAGAAAAGATTCTTAAAACACTTTATTACCGATGAGGAAGAAGTATCAGGGCAAGCAAAAGCAAATGGGAATCGTGAGTATTCATCAATAATTGTAAAGATGTAACGATTTTTAGTTGATGTTGGAAGTGGGCCTTTAAAATCTATGTTAAGGCGTTCGAATGGTTGGGTTGCTTTTATAAGATGAGTACTGGGTGGTTTGTAGAATCGAGGTTTCAGTTCGCAGCAGGTAATGCACTGGTTTACGACACTTTTAATCTCTTCTATAGAGTATGGTAAGTTTCGACAGCGGACAAAATGGTTCATTCTTGTGATGCCTGGGTGGCAGAGAGCATTATGAAGCTCCTCTAATTTTACTTTATTGTTACTAATATACGAACAAAGTGAGCCTTCATTGTTTGATAATTTTTGAGTCAGTAAAGCGGAGCACGAGGAACGTGTTAAACAATCAGCTGCTTGGTTATACTTTCCTGGTCGATACTGTATGTCGTAGCTGTAGCAACCAAGTTCAGTACGCCATCGCATAATTTTATCGTTTTTAATTTTGCCTCGATGGTTCTGATTGAACATATACGAAACAGCTTGTTGGTCGGTTACTAAGGTAAAATGGCGTCCGGTCAAATAATGTTTCCACTTCCGAAGAGCTTCTACAATCGCTTATGCTTCTTTTTCAATAGCCGGTTGGTGCGTTTCATGTTGGTTTAGAGATTTCGAGAAGAAGGCCACTGGCTGACCATTTTGGTTTAATGTTGCAGCCAACGAAAAGTCAGAGGCGTCCGTTTCGACAACAAATGGGATTGTTTCATCAATTGTTTTTACAACAGCATTTGCAATATCGTTCTTTAGTAGTTTAAAAGCGTCTGTAGCTTGTTGATTGAGTGGGAATGTTAGACACTGTAATAATGGACGAATTTTTTCAGAATAATTACGGATAAACTTTGAGTAATAGGAGAAGAGTCCTCCAGTTCTTTGTAAAGCTTTACCATTTAGTGGTAAAGGTAAATTAAGTAGGGGTTGTAATCTTTCTGGGTCTGCCTTTATGTTGTTATGAGATACAACATAGCCAAGTAGATTTATTGAACTAACTGAAATTACACTTTTGGTGCTGTTAAAAGTAAGTTTGTTTTCCTTCGCTGCTTCGTATAACTTCTTTAAATTAGAATCGTGTTCAGCTTGAGTCATCCCTGCTACCGTAATATTATCTAAATACGCATAGGTGTTTTTTAAAGAGTTCTCATTTATAAATTCGTCAATTTTCCGTTGGAAAACAGCAACGGCATTTGTTAGACCGAATGGCAAGCGAGTAAATTGATATAGTTTGCCATCAGCTTCAAATGCTGTATATGGCTTGTCTTCTGTTAGAAGTGGTATCTGATGATAGGCGCTAGTAAGATCAAGAGTACTGAAATAGTGGTACTTGGACAATTCGTTAATTTGGTCTTCTATTCTGGGTAGAGGATAGGCATCGAGGTAAGTGAACTTGTTTATAGTTTGGGAATAATCAACACACATTCGTTTTTTGTGTCGTTCATTTGTAGTGATTACAATTTGTGCCCTCCAAGGTGAGTTACTTGGTTCTATAATTTCGTCCTTTAATAATTTCTTAATTTCGGATTGAATAAACAGCTTATCAACGTAACTGAATCTTCGGGATTTAGTTGCAATCGGTCGACAGTCTTTGGAAAGATTTGCAAATAATGTTGCAGGTGATATTTGCGATTTCTTTAAGCTACAAACTGACAAAGGGGGTAATATTCCCCCAAAAGGGATTGTTATATTGCTATGCTGTTTCATAAAAGCTTGACCAAGGATAATATCAGCGCATAAGTTAGGTAAGATTGACAAGGTGATATTAGCATACTTTTGGTTTTGGAAAATCATATTTACCCTACAGTAGCCTTGAATTTTTGTACTGAGTGATGATAATGCCATCGATACACTGCCGCTACTTTTCGTATATGGGATTTGGTAATTATCTACTATGTATTTGTTGATAAAATTGTCCGAGCTTCCCGTATCTATTAAAGCAGAAAAGTTCCACCCATTTATTTCCACCTTCCGAATTGCGTACGAAAGGCAATTAGTTGTCCCAGCACTAATCATCGCTACTATATCATCGGATTCGGTAACAGCTAATGATTTGTTTGATTTACACACTTTTGCAAAGTGTCCTCGTTTTTGACATTTGTGACATGTGGTTTCTTGAGCAGGACAAGCACTGCGTGGATGGCGATTGTTTCCACAAAAGTAGCACAGTTTTGTGGACGGAGGTGAAGTTAACTGATTATTAGTGTATTTTCTTGCATTATGCATTGCATTGATTTGGGGTACGCTAGATTGGTACTGTTCCGAGTGCTTTTGAGCAAGTTCTAATGAGCGTGCTTGGTCGAATGCCGATGTTAGTGTGAGTGTCGTGTTTTCCAGTAGCCTTTGACGTATTATGCTTGAGTTTAAGCCAGTGATAAACGCATCTCTAATAGACTCATCACAATAAACATCGGCTGTTACTGCTTTGAAGTTGCAATCTTTTGCAAGAGTTCGGAGAGCTTGTATAAATTCGTCTAGTGTTTCCCCAGCTTGTTGCTTACGTGTTGCTAATTGATGCCGAGTAAATATTTCGTTTTTTGGTTTAACGTACAACGATTTGAGAACGTCGATCGCATTTTCAAAAGATAGTGAATCGGATATATATTCATAAACAGTTGGTGATACAAAGTTTATTAATATTCTTAGCTTTTCGTCAGATGTAGATTCTGAAGATAAGAAAAAATTTTCGAGAGTTTTAAACCAGTGAGTCCATTCTTTACCTGATGTTGAAGAATTTGGATTCGCGTCAAATCTTTCAGGACGTAGATATTTCTCCATGAAAATTACTTTTTTTTTTTTTTTTTTTTTTTTTTTTTTTTGATAGATAAATTGAAATAATAACCTCTTAACTCCAAAGGTTTTATCTATCAAATAACGTAGATCAATACAATAAAAAATTAAATGGTAGTTATAACGCGACGATTATAATATTTCTCAAGAGAGTTGTAAATTGATAATTAGTTACAATTTATAACACCGTGTTTTTAAATTTTTTCATAATTTCTCTAATGGCTCTTCTTTGATTATTTTGTTTTTTAGACAATTTGTCGTTGAGAATAGCCTTCTTCATGAAGCACAATAATTTTTTTACATTTCAGTCATAGGCGCCGAGTTCACGGGGGCAACAGGGGCAGTGGCCCCCCTGGAAATTTATACTAATAATATATTATCACAGATTATCATCAGGGCGAAAGTATTTATTCGCCCCCGTAATAATCCGTGATTATATATTATTAGTGTAATTTTCTGGGGGGGGAGGGGCCACTGCCCCTGTTGCCCCCGTGAACTCGGCGCCTATGGTTCCAGTAGTGGAATTTTACCCATTTTATTACTTAAATAACAATAAAAATACTAATACAAAAGAAAACAAAAAAAAACAAAAAAAAAACGTAAATTAGAAGAAGTTTCGCTCTTAAAAATTCAAAAAATAGTATTAAACACACAGTATCAATGAAATATCTTTGTAAACTGTACTATCATTTAATATGAAGCCTTCACAGCAATAAATGAACAAAAATGCATGAGCAAATTAAAAACAAACGAGCTGATACGAATTGGGTTCAGATTAGCATACAATAAAAATAAACACGTTAGATATCTAAACACAAAAATCTATGTAAAATTTTGATAAATATTGCTTTTGTTTGTTAAAATAGTGTTTAGTATTGTTTGAATTTAGACATTATTTTATATAAAAAAAATTATCGGAAGCTATTATTCAAAATCTTTTAAAAAAACATGAGTTTTACAAGTGAGCTAAAACTTATTCACAGTACTGTATGTAAAACAGCTACTCTGCGTGCTCTCCATGCAGAAGATAAACTAAAATAATGTAACTAGCCTTAAACCTACTGCTGACCCAAATAAACTAATTAAAGAATACATATTACCCAGTTACAGAAAACAATTACAGGCTAAGAAACTATCTCTCTTATTTGCCTATAATTATTGCAGCTCTACTTATTACTGGCTGTCCACATTATCATTCAACCAATATATTTCACACACAAAAAAAGTACCGTTTACAGTATCATAAAAAATATTATCTCCTTTTGTGAAGGGATATGCAATAGTATAAAACTAATTCAAAGCAGATACCTTAGAAAAAAAATTATATTAAATAACAGTCAAATAACAACCAAAAAATAAAAATTAAAGAAATTAAGGTTGAAAAGGAACGCTTATGATATCATAAAATTAATATATAATATTTAATAATATTAAATATTAAAACAATAATGATAGCAATAAGAGATTAAAATATAATGATAATAAAATAGAAATAATAAAATAGAAAATAATGAAAGATTAAAACTATTAGCAATAATAAAAATAGTAAGATAGAAAGAATTAAAGGAAGTAGGGAATATTATTAAGTAAAGGAAAAAATTATTAAACATCTGTTCAATAATTTTGTCTTAACATTGCAATAATATTGACGTAGTATTAAAAACAATCCAAATTTAGATCCTCTAATAGGTAGATAAATTTATTTTCGTGGTTACTATTTTTAATAATATCTATTTTCGACAATAATGTTGACAATATATATTGTCAACACCATTGTCGAAAATAGATATAGAAGAACTCCTAATGTGTATTTGTAATAAAATTATTAGTTGCATCACCTTGTACTTGGATGAGAACGCTTTCGCTTGGCAAATAAAGAATCTTCAGACATCTTTGACAATTATTGTTCGATAAGGAGCAATGATATATTATATATACTAGATGTCTAACTTCGATCCGAAAAGTGAACCCGTATAAGCTATTTCTTGTACTTGAACTTTAGAATAAGTGGCCAAAAGCTGCCTTTGTCTTGCAACATAACTTATCTTGGTGTTGTGATAGATGAGAAACTTTCATTTAAAACACATATAAATAACCTTACTCTGAAATTAAACCGTTCCAACGGCATGTTAGCAAAAATTCGACATTACGTTAATCTTGAAACAATAATTCATTTCTGTCAAAGATACTTCCCTACAGACATTCTGTATCTTACACCCAAAGTTCTTCGTTTCTATGATTTAATCCAGTTTCTAAATTGTTCATTTGTCTGGGATCAACAACACGATCTCCTTCCTTCCATATTTCATAACTACTTTAATAGTAGGACAACGTGTGGGCATAACCTAAGATCAGTCACTTTTAACAACTTAACCATCCCACAAAAACAGACAGCTAAACATGGAATAAATTCCATTACATATCGGTGTATCCTTTCTTGGAACAACCTTCCGTACACCATAAAAACAGATTTTATCCTTAAATCCAAGAATCTGTTCTTAAAGTCACTCCACCATTTTTTACCTAAAAAGTTACGCTTAACTTTATTCTTTACCTCTATAACTTTTTTCTTTATGTTTATGTACATTTTACAATTTCTTATTTGTGTATATCTGTATATATGTATGTGCATGTGAATATATAATAATAACTATTTGACCTATATTTTAACTCTTTTAAAAGTCTGTTTTATAAGTGTTACTTATAAATTTTTGTAACGTCCTACTTTTACTATGTGATTAGTTTATTTCCTAAGTTTTTCTCTTGTCTTTTCTTTAAATTATTTAGGTCATTGCGTTTTATTAGTGAATAACTATTTGCAATGACCTGCGTTTTTTGTAACATTTTTAACTCGAAATATATTAATTGATTGATTTCTAATTCGGGCAAAATCATGCATTTTTAACTTTAGTTTCGCTCTTTCGGATATAGCTTTTGCCCATATTAAAAATGGCGGATTCAATTTGTAAACAAAAAAAACGGGTTCACTTTTCAGTAAACGTAGAATACGATCACTCAGAATACGATCAAAGTCCAATAACTCGCAATTCTGTGTTCCGAGACGACGTCACGAGAAAATCAAAATACATTTGTCTGCCATGTTGGTTCATAAACAACTTTAGCTCAATTTCTCTTATTCGTATAAAGACTATATTTAAGATATTTTTGTACCTGCATAAATGAAAAATGTCTTCTTTCTTGTCTTATTGGGAATTTTGTTTCTTTTGATATTATCTTTATATAGTTAAAATGTTTATGCTATTGCGAACTTACCATTGCTAAAAATGCGCTATAAAAACAATAGTATAGAATAAAAAAGCGACATGAAGCTGGAGTTATGACAACTGAGAAACTAAGTAATGAAGAGTGGACTGGTATTCCTACTGACAGTGGCGTCAATATTACTGGAAATTATGAACATAGCGATGAAAGTACCATTGATTTCAATATTGAGTTAAATAATATTAACAGACAAACACAAACTGATATGTCAGCAAATATGATTAATTCACTTGAAAATAAGTTATTAGAAAAAGATTGGTTGATTTACTAGGTACGCGCAAATAGCGATTTACAGAACCGATTTTAATGCTAAAATTTTGGCTCTCGTTTTTTTAACTTTTTTTGAGGCAGCGTGAGGCCAGACGCAGTTTTGTGGAGTTTCTTTTTAGAAACATATATACACATAGATACTTTTTGGAATGAAGAAAGACTAATCTTTACTTTTTTAAAACTTTTATTATGGTTACTAAACTTTTTTATGTGATATTTTGCTCCTGAATATTAGGTTGATGTTCTCTCTTGAATTTGGGGTCGAACAAATGTAGAGTCCGCTTTTTTTACTATTAAAATATTTTCTTTCATGCATTTTCTACGCACATGCCAAGTTTCAACGAAAAATAATGATAAGCAATTAGTTTAATTTGTGTTATACCAAGTATACCACTTTTTTCAGGTAGCCCTAGGCAAACGGTTTTTTGAGGTGGTTCTTTTTAGAAA
>QPEY01000189.1:285571-301589 GCA_014706445.1 Hydra viridissima
AAAAGTATTTCAACATATTGTCATTAAAGAGAATGAATTTTTTAAATTTCTTTTTAAAGACTGGGAAGGTAATTGATAAATCAAAATTAGGTAAAACAATTTTGTTCCAGAGATTGGGTGCACGATAAGCTATACAGAACTGATTGAATTTTGTTCGACAAAAGGGTTCAAAGAGTGAGTTATCATTTCGTAGTGTATACTTATTTTTTGTTTTTAAGGTAATAAAATCTTTAAAAACGTGAAAGGACGGATTAATTTTACAGTGAAACATAAAGCATATTATTTTATATACATTCATTTCATAAATGTTAAGTACTTTTATATTTTTGAATAAAACATTGAATGCGTAAGTCGATTTTCAAAACAAACTAAGCGTATTGCGTGTTTCTGACGACGGTAAAGAGTACGCAACTTACTTTTGCTTGTACTTCCCCAAGCAATATTTGCATAGTTAATATAACTATGTATAAATGAGTAACAGAGTTGGGTTAAAATGGTTTTGTTTAAATAATTTCTTGACTTATAGAGGACTCCTATATTTTAAGAAGCCTTTGAGCAAATGTAGTCAATGTGTGGTTCACATTCTCATCAAGATAAATGCCAAGAAAACTAGTAAAAGTTTCCTTTTTTATTTCTAGTTCATCAATAAGAATTTTTGGCATGGTTGTTGGTAAAAAACGTTTTTTAGATATAGGGTGAAATCGAATGAATTTTTATCAAGGTTTAAGGTCAATTTGTTACATTTAAACCACTCAGATACGCATTTAATTTCTTTGTTCATATCAGAAAACAGCTCATTAATATTACTGTTTGATAAGAACAAATTTGTATCATCAGCAAACATAATACTCCGAAGATTAGCTGCTTTGCTAAAATCATCATTATAAATTAAAAGCATAAGAGGACCAAGAATAGAGCCTTGTGGAACACCGCAGGTTATTTCAGTATAGTCACTTTGAAGGCCATCATTATAGGTAAGAAATTGCTTTCTATTTGAAAAGTGACTATGAAACCATTTTAGCATGTTGTTTTGATTCCATAGTATTCGAGCTTTTTAAGCAATATTTTACGGTCAACGGTATCGAAAGCCTTCGAAAGATCAATAAAGACTCCAAGGGTATATTGTTTTTTTTCGAAAGATTTTGAGATTTCCCTAACAAATTGAATAATTGCGTGCTCAGTTGAAACATTTTTTTAAAGCTAAACTGTTTGGAATATAGTATATTATTTTGGTCAAAATATTTAAATATTCGATTATATATTATTCTTTCCAATAATTTTGAAAAAGTTGAAAGAACCGAAATCGGGCGATAGTTGTTGATATTTGTATTATCGACTTGTTTATAAATTGGTATGACTTTCGCAATTTTCAATTGATCCGGGAAAACTCCTTGTTTTATAGATGCATTTTAAATCAAATGAAAATCTCATTTTGAATTATTTTCATTTATATTATTAGAATTAGTTTAATATGGACAATGCCAATAAAAATCTCATGGCTTTACTAACAGATAGTAAGTTCAATTTTTTTTTTCTCATATCCAAAAATAATGATTAATGTAAAACCTTTATTGTTTTTTATGTAACATATAAAAAAAGATTAATGTTTCAGATTAAAACTCTTGGCATTCAATAGGAACAGCTTTAATATTTTAAAACACTAACATTTGATATTTTAAAAACGCTAAGAAGTTTTTTGTTAAGATTAAACTAATGAAGTATGTAATATACTTATTTATATGGGGTTTGTTATAAAACATATGATTTATTGATAATCATTGTTATTGTCTTTTATCATATTTGGATTACATACTTCTTTATCTGTGGATTAGTGTTTAAATCATTACACAAGCATGTCTAATATTTATTTCTTGTTTAGATCCTACCCAGCTTTTCGTTGATTTTTTAAGATTTCGTAGGTATAAGTCACATAAATATTGGGTTTATTAATTAAAAAAACATTTACATAATCACAAAGAGAAAATAGTTAAAATTAAGTAAATATTAGTAAAACATTTATAATATCTTCCTATATATAGAACTTAAGTTAATGTTTTTTACTTATTGTATACTAATATTTATTTGTGTTTATTGTTTACATAAGTTTATAACCAGTCCTAATGTTAGCTTGTTGCTTATAAATATATTGTCTTTATATTTGAATAGTTATATTTTCATTGTTTATTTTCATTTTGTTAGTATAGTTGTTGCACCTTAAGCAGAACAGCTTTAACAATTGTTACATTTGTAACTTAATGTTGACAGTTTCAAATTATATTGTGTAAAATTTTTTTTAAATTTTTAGTCGAATCTACACGGCCTGCCGCTGGTAAGTTTGTATCAGTTTGTATATGTTAATGATTATAGAATTAGTTTTTAATCTGTGAATAGATTTTAAAGAATACCAATTTCAAAGTAATTATTTTGCAATATTTATTTTTTATTACAAGTTTTGAAATATAGTTACATCCTCATCTTCATTAAATGGTAAGTTTAATAACTATTACTTTTTAACATTTGTATATATTTTTGACAATTGCAATATAAACTTTTTATTAAATAATTTTTAACCTTAGTTCCTTATGCATCTGCTATAAGTGGTATGTGTACAAATTTTTACCTTTAAATATATTTATGCATATCTTGGGAGTTACAGTATTTATTTTTAATTACAACTTTGATAACCTTTAGATAGATTTTCATTGGCAACTACAACAAGTAAGTTTAAAAACTGTTATTTGCAAATATGTACACACCTCCTATAAGTTACAAATTTTTATAAAAACTTTTTTTTTATCTTCAGTTACATGTGCACAACCTTCTGCTGGTAAATTTATGATTTAGAAATGTTTCTGAATGATTATTGAAATTATGTTTCTATTTATATACGATATGTAATGCATTAGTATTGTGTGATCCCTCAAAGGGCAGAAGAATGAAGTTATTTTTCTCATTAACATTTTTTAAGCTATCATTAATTAATACGTTGTTCATATTATTTATTCAGCCTATCACTTTCACAATTAATTTTTTTATGCTAAATTTTACATAATGCTTTTAAGTACTAATCCACTACAACTAGTAAGTTTAAAAACTATTATTTCCATACATGTACACACCTTTCCTATCAATTGCAAATTTTTATAAAAACTTTTTTTATCTTTAGCTACATGTGCACAACCTTCTGCTGGTAAATTTATGATTTAGAAATGTTTCTTAATGATTATTGAATTTTTGTTTCTATTTATATACACTATTTAATGCATTAGTATTGTGTTATCCCTCAAAGTGCAGCAGAATGAAATGACCAATCTCATTAATTTTTTTTAAGCTATCATTGATTAATATGTTATTCATATTATTTATTCAGCCTATCACTTTTACAGTTAATTGTTTTAAATTAAATTTTATATAATGCTATTAAGTACTAATCTATTTACTAATCATTTTCATTAAGAGCTAACATATCAAGACTACCTATTGTTTACCATATTTTTACCATACTTTTTAGACAATAACCAACTACCACGAGGTATTATTCCACGGTATCGTGGAAACCGTTTACACATTCTTTTCCACACTTGTTTCATTTTTATGAAACACAATGCTGCTTTTCTACTTTATCTGACCACTGGAACAATAAAATGTTTCAGTTTGCTACCAATTCTGCGAGAAGCATTTTGTAATACAACTGCTATAAAACAAATGGGAGTGCTGGCACTATTTAGTAAACTTCTCAGTGGACCATGGATGACTAAGTTTTATGTATCAGCTGATGATGCAAGTTTTGATCACATCACTGGTATCCAGGTAGTAAAAGATGTTCTAAAAGAAGTTACTAATTGCAAGTCTGATCCAGCTGCACTATTTTGCAGAAAAATTGATTTTTTTTGGGAACAAAGCTTGCCCCAAATATTTTACAACATATTACAAGTTTATGCCCCATTGATGACCAACTTGTGAAAATGACTTCAACTTGTCTTAATGCAGTTGAGGAAGTCTTGACTCGTCAATACAAAAAATATTTTTCCCTTTCTATTACAGCAGTACTCAAAAAGGAGACAGCGAGTGCAAGGCTTCACAATATAGACAGCGAAGAATTAATCGGTATGTTTAATGATGCCAAAGGACGATGCTCTACTGCAACAATTTGTTATATATCTAGCAAATTAAGATCCATAAAGAATAGGACAATCAATAATCTTGATAATCTAGACGAATTGTCTAGAGAAAAGGTAGTTAAGTGGTCTATTTGCATAGCACGTAAAAAAAAGAATGAAAACACGACTACTACATAATGAAATTCGAGCAGAGATTACTGGTAGACTGGGTTGTAAACGCCAAAAAATAGACGAAAAACAAAAAAGAAAGTTAGAGCGTGAGCTCTTTATTTTAACGACCAGTGAAATGATGCATAAATATAAACACTTATCTGCAAAGCAACTTGAAGATTTAGATGATGTTGTGCCGGAGAGAATTGTTGGCAGAAAACTTGGTCATGAGTGGTATGATGCTGACCATTCCAAATCTGTCATTTATGATGGTAGAGTTGAAAAGGTAAACTATGGATTACAAGACAGAATTTATTTCTTACTAGAAAAAAGATGAGACAGATATGGAAGCTGCTGAATATAAGATGAAAAAAATACAGCTTGCTGCTGATGTTATAACAGGTGAATTAATATTTTCCTAAATGGAATATAAATATTATTGATATGCTATTTTATTTTTAATATTGATAATTTCAAGTATACAGATAAGTAAAATAATAGATAATAATCATAACATAATAATAATAATCAATAAAAGTTAATAATGAAAACATAATAATTTTAAAACAAGATATTCATTAAAAGTTAAAACATATCAGCAATAACAGAAAGTTAATAAAACTAAGTAATAAAATTATATATATATATATATATATATATATATATAAAATATTTTTTTTTTTTGTATATTTAAAGATTACCGACAGAGTACTGCAAGTTTTGTAGCCTGCAAATATGGTACAGCAAGTTGTGTAGCTTGCAAAAAGAGTACTGCAAGTTTTTTAGCTTGCAAATATGGTACAGCAAGTTGTATAGATTGCAAAACATTTTTGATAGACGGCTCTTGCTTACCTTCACGTGGTGTCTATTGTTAAAAATGATTTATTTAGTTTCATTATTAGAATTTTAAATAATATCATTAACTAAAAGCCAAGACATAAATCTATTATATTTTGTATTTTAAAGAATTTTTTAAATTAATTTTATCTTTGGCTCATTTTTAGGGTGGATACTCCAACTTTCATCTTGTAATGTGGTAAGATTTGTAAAGTTATGTCTCTCTTTTTAAATTAACGCAATTTAAAAACATTTTCAAGCTTAAATAAGAAAGGGAGGGGGAAGTTTGGCGTGGCACATGCCCCTTTCCTAACTAACATAGTAAAATAATTTTGAATACTTTTTTCTCTTTTTCCATAAACTCTGTTTAAAACCTTTATTCAAATNTTTTGAATACTTTTTTCTCTTTTTCCATAAACTCTGTTTAAAACCTTTATTCAAATGCATTAAAAATTTTTTTTTTAGGTTGAATAAGACTGGGCGGTGGGGGGCGGGGTGGGGCGGGGCGGGGGCGGTGGGGGGCGGGGCGGGGCTTTAAGCGTAGCACATGCCCTGCCCCTAATGTCAGTTTATACACCACTTGTATATGATGTTAAGTAAGAAAATATAATTTAAACTTTTTAACACAAAATATAATCAGTGTTTTTTAGGTTTAAATGTGTGTAAGAATGTAACATTTCACTACGAGGGTGTTAAAACATAAAAAAGAGGTCCACCCTTTAATCTAAAAGAGACCGCTAATATTTGGAAATGGAATGGAAACAAATTATATTAATTTTTTGTGTATAAAGATAACATATTTTATCAGAAAAACACTCTTTCGTGTGAAAAACTTGTATTTTTTAAAGTTACGATGGTGTTCCGGTTCCCCCTCTGGCCCTCTATACATCCCTTCTATCTATAGAGTTATGTGAACTTGTAGCCTACTCTTACATCTATCTTTTGATACCAAGGTATAGTCATTTGGATAAGCTTTGACAAAGTTATAACAATTTCAGTGAAAAAAAAAAAAATTTTTAGAACCAATTTCTTCAATAAATCCATATATCGAAAATTTGCTACTAAAAACGTCATAACTTTTTTTTAAATCGTTCGTTTTTAATAATTTTTTCACCTTTAAAATACTGTATTGAAGGGCTTTCTAATGATATATAAAATTTTAGTATATGCTCAATTTTAAAAAATCAGTCCACGTACCTAGATTTACCAGTTACATAAAGAACTTAGTCTTAATAAGATTGGAGCTATAGAATGGTTTACTTCCAACAATAAAGTGACATTTTATACTGGTTTACCAAATGTTAAAATGCTCATGACTTTTATAACTTCAATTGCAATGATATACCACATTCATCAAGATCAGCATTGTCTAAGTTCAGTAAGTTAACATTATCATTGATGATATTACGTCTTAATCTGACCTTACAAGATCTTGCCTATCGTTTTGAAGTCAGTAACTTAACAGTTTCTACTGTATTTATTAACCTAACAGATGTCCTGTTTATCTATGTCAACTTACAAAATGGCCTGTACGCAATCAGCTATGGAAAACTACACCTAATTGTTTTCGGAAACATTTTGGTACAAAAGTGGTTGATTGTTTTGAAGTTTTCACACATAGACCAAGAAACCTGTTAGCAAGAGCACAAACGTTTTCAAGTTAAAAACATCACAACACAGTGAAGTTTTTGATTGGGGAAACTCCACAAGGTGTAATTAGTTTCATTTCAAAAGCATGGGGTGGTAGAACTAGTGATAAACATCTCACTGAAAATTTTAATCTTCTCAATAACTTGTATCAGGTGATATTGTTATGGCCAATTGAGGTTTTGATATTGAGGAATCTGTTGCTGTTTATTGTGCATCAGTGAAAATACCAGCTTTTACCAAAGGAAAACGACAAGTTGACTTGATTGATGTTGAACAAACACGTCATATTGCATCAGTTCAAATTCATGTAGAACGTGCAATAGGAAATCTTAGAAATAAGTAAATCATATTAAAAGACATTTTGCCATTGGATTATGTGATCAGAAAAGACGACAGTGGTTAATCAACAGTTGATAAAATTGCAACTGTCGCAAGTGGACTAACAAACATGTGTGGTTCAGTTATTCCAGTTGACTAAAACAAGTATTAGACATTTTATTTAGTTTTGTGGATATTTATTATAATTTTTTTTTTCTACAAGTAAAAGGCCAAGACTAAAAAAAAGATTGATATCAATTATAAATATATTAATGTAAAATATCTAATTTTTGCTTTTTGTTATGTTGAAAAAATATTAATATGTTTTTAATTATAAACAAATAAAAAAGTTTGAGATCTAATAGTTCTTCCTACATAAAGTCTTATTTAATTTTTTAATAGAAAGTTGATTACAATCCGGACATATCCAATTCTTCTTTGGTTTGTTTTTTAACAATTTTAACATTTTTAAGTTTTAAACAACTTTAAACAATTTAAATGAAATAGTTTTTTTAAACAATTAATGTTATTACATGGAAACAGTTCACCATCTTCTTTTCCATTGCAATAACAATTTTTAATGCTTGTACTTAAAGGAACAATTTCTTTGTCTATTTTATTTGTTAAAAAGTTAGCCACTAGTTCTGGGAGTATTACATATTTAAACTTGGTTTCACATTCTTTAATAATTGTTTGCCATAAATTTTCATCAGGGAAAATGCGTTCTATGTGGTAGTCTTTTTCTGTGTAAATAAAAAAATCACAATACTTTTTTGTACATAAATTTATCTCTGTTTGTATTTGATAGTAATAGGGATGCTTTGTTGATAACTTTGTAACACTGTCAATCTTTTGTAAACAAAAGTTCTTGTCGTTTTCAATGGCTTCAAAAATAAAATCGTCTTTATGTTTAAATGGGCATTTTATTTCAATACACATATCACCACAGCATGTGCAATATACAATTGCATCAGGTGATGCTGCCATATATAAATACTCTGTTGACAAAAATAAACCACAATCTGAAATCTTCCAATTTTCGTGATGAACACTAACAAGATTGTTGTAAATACTTATTGCTTTTTTCTCATGGATACTGCCATATCTAGAAGCTTGAGTTGAAAACCAATTAGTTACGGGATAGCAAATTTTTTGATCAGATCAGGTGGTACTGATTTCAACGAAGTAGGCAACATCCAATAGGTCTTTTGCTCATTTAGAGTTTTAGAATCTCTAATTCTGACAGTTGCATCAATAAAAAATAAAACAGCTCCAATGTGTGAACAAGATTCCCCCAAGCCAGCCGTGCAGTTGCAGTGAGCAGATAGTACATCACCATTCATATGAACTATAATCCATACTGTTGTTGGTGGCTCATTTAATCGTTGAGAATGCAAAACCTAAAAGATAATTTAGTTTTATACTTTTGCTGCTATATAACTTTTGCACCAATGTACTTTGTATCAAAGTATGAAGCTTACATGAAAGAGAAGTAAAATTAAATTACCTTTCCATGAACCAAACATATAGATTTACTACTGAAGAGTTTTATGCAAACATCTCTCACCCAACCACCTAAGAAATATTTACACAATTCTAAACTTTTAAAGCATTTAAGTTCTTCTTTGGTGGCAGGGCTTGGTGCAAACAATAAGTATGAAACAATATCAGCATGAGAGATTTTAGCATATCTAACTTCCGGGATATTATTGGACGAAAAGTGAAGCCGCTTTTTTTGTTTCCAAACTTAATCCGCCATTTGTAATAAGGGCAAGAGCAAAATTTCAACTAAATGATATAAGTTATCCATTCAAGAAATATTGTAAAAAAAGATTTTACAAAATAAAGAATAGAAAATTAAATATCGCTTTTTAAACTAACCAATGCCTGTTTTTTGCACCAAAAAAGTTTTTATCCAACTTGCACTCCAACCTCAATTTGTTATGTAATCAGTATTAAATTAACGTTTTTTAAATATAAATTAGATTTAGTAAGATTTTTGTATTATTTTTTCTTTATATGAATCTTTTACATTTTTAATTTTTGTTAGAATAATTAATAAAAATGAGAGTTGCAGAGGAAATTCGATCACTTATTGTTAGACTATGGAAGGAGGGAAAATCACAGCGAAATACAGGAGAAATAAAAAAGAAACCATGTTCAACTGTGCAGTACGTTATCAAGAAATACCAAACCACCAAAAAAATTGCTGATAAGCCACGTACAGGACGTCCAAATAAGATTCAAGTATTGCATTGACGAGCTATTCTGAGAAGAATCATCCAGAAACCTAACATAAGTGCTCCAAAACTTGCTGGAATGCTGCTAAAATGATTACAATTTAAAAGTGGATCCTGAAACTATTAGAATAACCTTAAGAAGAGCTGGATACAATAGTAAAGTATCATTGAAAAAGCCCTACATCAGCAGAGTAAGCAAAGCCAAACGACTACACTTTGCAAAGGTTTATATTAATGAGCCACAAACATTCTGATGAGTCAAAATTTGTTGTGTTTTCATCAGATGGAAGAGTTAAAGTTTGGAGAAAACTAAATAAAGCATTTAAAAAACAAAACTTGTGTCCAACAGTGAAGCATGGTGGAGGAAGTGTTTTAGTGTGGGGGTGTATGAGTGCTTCAGGTGTAGGAAACTTGGTTTTCATTGATGGAAATATGGATCAAAATGTGTATTTAAACATTCTAAAAAATAATCTGGAAGAATGTACCCACAAATTGGGACTTACTAAGTCATTTATTTTTCAGCAAGACAACGATTCAAAACATACAGCCAAATGTGTCAAGGAATGGCTGATATTTAAAATAGCTAAGCAACTTTATACACCCCCAAAATCTCCAGATTTAAATCCTATCGAACATATGTGGGATGAATTGGGTAGAAGTACTAGGAACCATGATGTGAGGAATTAGCAACAACTCCAATCAGTAATTATGAAAAAATGAGGCTCAATCACTCCAGAAATTACCCAAAAGTTAGTTGATACTATGAAAAACAGACTGCATGAGGTAATAAAAGCTTGTGGTGGAATCACAAGATATTAAAACTCTAGCAAATTAAGTTTGCGTAACAATTTTATTTGACTTTTGTAAAGTGGATAAAAACTTTTTTGGCGCAAAAAATAGGCATTATGTAGTTTAAAATGCGATATTTAATTTTCTATTCTTAATTTTAAAAAAATCTTTTTTTATAATATTTCTTGAATGGTTAACTTATATTATTTAGTTGAAATTTTGCTTATATCTTTGTTCAATAAAAAGTTATCGCATCTGAAAAATAAACAGGACAGCTGGATGAAAACTTTTTTGACACAGGGTAGGTAGATAAGCTTTTTGCCCAAATTAGAAATGGCTTAGACATCTTGTATATATGAGCCCCTGAGATGCATAGTGGCATAAGTCACTCATATCTAGTTTTGAGATACAGAGGCATTTAGTAGACATCATATCATAAATCATCAAACTGTTTTAGAGGAGGTTTCTCTGGCTAATTGAACTGTTAATAAGTTACCCCAACAATCTATTGGACTTTTATGTATTTTTTGTTATTAACTTGAATATCATAAGCGCTTAAAAATACAATAAGGGACCTATACCACTCTGCCTTGATAATGCTTCTAATGAAAATGAATGGTTTTTAGTATAAATCATACAAAACATGCATTTTTCAACTTAGTTATTGTGTTGTAATGGTAAAAACTTAAACAGTTGTCTATTATTGAATATTTTATTTACTGAATATGTAATTCACTTCAAAAATTTTATATCTGTCAGTATGTAGCTTACAAACAAAAGTTTTTATTTTAAATGCAACTTATTCATTAAAAACTTAATACATAGAAAATAATGAACACATGAAAAGATTATATCTGTCAGTATGTAGCTTACAAACAAAGGTTTTTACTTTTCAATCCAACTTATTAAAACAATTAAATACATAGGAAATAATAAACACATAAAAAAATTATATGTCTGTAGCTTATAAACAAAGGTTTTTACGTTTAATATGCAACTTGTTCATTCGTCATCTTCTGAGCCTGATAAAGGCCGCTCTTCCTCAGTATTCCTCGGCGTTGCAAGAAGGTTTGTAAAGAATGTGTGCTTTACAGGAGGTATGAAAGGAAGCAAATCTTCCGTATCCTTTTTTTTGTTGATATGGGTAGGTCTTGGAGCAGTATACAAGTTCTGAAGCCAAATCTTAATAAAATCGTTTGTAGGTCTACCACGCCTTGGCTTTTTATCTATGTTAATTTTACAAAACTCCATTTCTTCATTTAGGCTTTCTTTATACAAAATCTACAGAGGGTTTTCTTTAGTGTATCGTAACCATTGTATTTTAAGCCAATTGACAGTTTGTTTCAGGTTGTTTGTATTCCTATTTGTGATATTTTCCAATAAACTTTCCTCAGAAAATAACTCTGACTGGAGCATAACTTTCAAGTGAAAAGGTTGTTTCTTCTTAGACTATATTATACATTCATACCAGTCATCTGGATCATAAATAGGTCTTGACTTGTTGCATGCTTCTATCATCCCGAAATCTGCATCATTTGGCAGAAAAGAATGTCCACTCACCATGAACTTGTGATCAATAGGTTTGATGTTGTGGTGATCCTGCTGTAAAAAGCGCATGAAAGCCACAGCTGTTTTGATGCTCCTGTTTTGTCTACCACAACAGTCATTGAACATTACAATGTGTTGGGCTTCAGCAGGAACAACTTGCTTTATATGGTACAGCACACAAGATGATATTTCTTCTGTGCCCCGGGATCCAATGGTTTCATCCTAAGCATACATAAAACCAGAGCCGGAAGATATTTCATGACATTTTAAACATACATATTTCGTCTGTAGTATGCAATGGACACAGATAATTTAGGAAAAGGTAATGCTTTTTGTAGATCAAAAGTTACTCCGCAGACATTTGAGTTTTCTTTGCATTTTTCCCTAAGATCTTTTAAAGCATTCCTTGCAGGTTCACCCTTTCTTAAATGAACTTCATGTTAAATTTCAATCTCTCTTTTTCTCTCTGGGTCAATTTCTCTTTCAATTTTCATCTTATACAAATCACATTTTTTATAGGTGTCTTCGTGTGGATGTTTAAAGTGCAGGTTGAACTGCGTGTCAAATATTTTACGATACATAGACTCAGTCACTGCGTTATCTATGGCATTAACTTTACAGTGTTTCAAGTATAAACGAAACATTGCCTTTATGTTTAATTCTGGTGAAAGGTATTTTCTATTGGGGTTGTGTTGTCGTGTGTAGTGAGATTGTACACTTGGAAAACTTAAGATATGGTCACATACTAGTTTCACTGCATCTTTCCTAGTTTTATTAGCTGGAATATACCGTCCTCTCTTATCGCTTCCAGGTTCAATCCCCTGTACTTCCTTCTCTAGCAACCACTATAAACTTCCATTTGATACTTCAAAAGTTTTCAAAAATTGCTTGCAAACTTTCTGTGTTATTGCTTCATCATATTCTTTAAACTTTAAGAAGTACTTTACTGATTGTTTTCTTTGCCATACACCCTTTCGTGGACGATGTGTGGAGGGCTTACTCTGGTGACAAAGACCAAGAAGGAAGGCATTCTGTGTACTGTAGGAGCCTGTCTTATAAAAATTTTCAAACAATTTCTTCCTTATTTCTTCTTTAATTTTCTCATCGCATTTCATTTTGCAATTGCAAGGGATGTTTTCAAACACTTTTTTTTAACTGTCTTACATTTTATGTTGTGGTACTGCTCACCTGAGTTTCTTAGCCTATTGTTTTTCACTCTACAAGATTCTCCCTTGATTCTTTTAGAAGATATCTTTTCTGGTCTTTTTTTTCCTTGATGAGTCAGAAGTTAAAGTCAGAAGTTGAATGTCACCTATACCAGCTGTTGAAGTTGAAGGTCAGCCTCCATCTGAGTGTCTCCATCTGAGTGTCTCCATCTGAGTGTCTCCATCTGTTGTGATCATCATCCTCTGGTCTTTCTGAAAAAAAAAAACAAATTGTTGTACTGACAACTTAAATGCAACCCATCAGACATATTATGCCTACTATTATTATGTATTGCATAGTGTAATGGTGCCATCAACTCAATACATAAATTTTAAAAAGTTATGCTGGTGTAATGTCTAGTATAAGATTTCATAAATTTCCCTCAAGTTCAAATAATTTAACATAAGGTGCTTTCAGTTACAACTGGCGTTTCAACTGCTAAGAGCTAAGGTAGTGTAATTTTTCAAATGATTAGTGTTTTAAAAGATCTAGCAAGTAAACCAGTAAGTTAGTAACAACAAAATCAGTATAACTGAATGTAACTGTTATGAATACGTTAAAAAAGGAATAATACTGCTTTAGGAAAAGACTTAATTAAATTAACAACAAATACAAGAACTCTAATCAGTTGTAACCCCTATCTAATATCATCAGTTCAAAAATCAGCAAGTACACATTTCTTCCCTGATCACTCTCCGTCTTTATCGGAATAATCGCTGACACATTGTGCATCCATATTTTGCCGGAATCCGGATTACACAGTTACAACAATCCTCTACCCATAAATCATTCATACTGTTCTAAAAATGCTGGTTTACGACAGGTTCGACCTGACCTTCGGCTTTTTGTAGAAATAGGCTCAGAAAATGATTCAGGTTGTTCACAAGGTCTCTCAGGACCAACGTTTTTACTTTCAAACTGTTCACATACTCTGTTGGGATTAATATCCTTGTTCATCGGTTCACATTCATCATACATGTTATCACTTGGAACTGATGTTTCAGTTGTTTCAGGTATTTGATTGTTTAACAAAGGACTATTCATGCCCTCTGCTGTTTTAACTAAAGATTTGATGCAATCTTTCACGTGACGTTTAACAATCTGATCTATATGTCTAATTTGGATACGACCATCCGATGTCAACACTTTATAGTTAACATTTCCAACTGCTGATACAATAATGGCTGAGATCCACTTCTCCCCTCAAATATAATTCATTGCATAAACAAGGTCTTCAGGTTGAAAGAATCAACTTTTATTACTAAAAGTACCTGGAAGCTGTTTTTCCTTGATCTTGGTGATGGCCTCAGGGAGTAGCATCGACAATGGATTTCTTAATCTTCTACCTAATAAAAGTTCAGCCGGAGAAANTGAAAATGATATCATCGCAGAAGAATGGGAGAAATTCTCTTCGTCTTCTTGGAGAGTGGGCCGATTTTGCGCTCCTGCTGCTTAATGCCCTTTAAGTGATTTTTAATTCTTTTTTAAGAATTGAAAAAAAAGTGAATTCGAGATAAATAATTTAAAGCATTTAAAAAAGATGGACACAAAGGTTATTGACGAAACAATTGTTTTTGATGAATTGGGTGACAAGCTCATCATGGAATATGTTGAACCTGTTGTTTTGAAAGCTGTTCCTCCTCCAATAAAATTAAAAAGTTTGCTTGAACTCTTTCACTATATTGGAAAACTTCCAGATGAATATAGAAAAGATTTTAATAAGATAATTCGAAACATACCAATAGAAAAACTGCATCATTGTCGAGACATTTTCGATACTTATACATGGAGCAATGGATTTGTTAATGATTATAAAATTCAACATGGTGCCATTGAACTTTATCACTTCTTCTGCAATGCAATTGTTAATTATGAAAATAATTCATCCTTGCTGATTTGGAGTAGAGAGTCTTTTGATAATTATTTGAAAAGAAATAAATAATTTACAATGATTAAAAAAATGGGTAGTAATCAAAGTAAATTTTGTAAAGATGAAAATTTTGGAGGGTATGAATTTTACAAGCCAAGTGATTCAAAGTTGGAAGTTTTTGGCCAAGGAGGGATAAAGTTGGGTATTCACAAAATAGAATATAAGATAAATAAAGAAGGCAAGTTGGAGGAATACGTAGTAGGAAAACTTGATAATAGATCTTAAGCGTTTTTAAGATCCTTTTTTGATTCTTTTTGAAGAATTGAAAAAAAATTGAATTAAGAAGAATAAAATCTTTCAGTAATAAAAATGCATTACACAATGAAGGATTTAAAAGAGTTGCTGAAGGAAAATGGTGTTACGCAAACATCAAACAATTTGTTGGCTTTGACCATGATCGCGTTTTAAAACAATTTGCTCGATAAAGACAAATTAATGGAAAAGGTAAAAGAAAGGAGACCTGTAGGAAGACCGAGAACGCGTAAGCCAAAGAAGGAAAAGCCTGTTGATCCAAAATGGGCAAGATTTGTTGGAATAAGAAAACATCCTTTCACTTACAAATTAACCCATGTGGAAACAGGCGAGGTGACTGAATACAAGTCTCATCATCAATTAAGAAAAGAAACAGGACACTACTGGAAATACTTTGACAATCGACACGGTTACCAAATAATTAAGTCGTAACGTGATTTTAATTTTTGCTGAAAATTAAAATTCTTTATCACGGCAAATTAAATTGACTTAAAGAATTTTTTTCTCTCGGAAATTTTTTTCGTTCGGACCTGCTCGCTTGCAAAATCGAGTGACAAGAACTGAACCATCCATCCTTGACACACCTGTTGTCGATTCAACAAACGTCATTGCACCTAGACCGGTTCCTGCTCCTAGACCTGGTTGGCTATCAAGAATTGTGACATCTGTCTCCAACGGTTTTAACAAAGTGCTTACAGCCATTGATCCCTACGTTCCCGAATCGGTGAAGAATGCAGTGAGCAATGTGGGCAACGTAGTGAAGAGAACGGTGGGGTCTCTCAAATCATTGGCACTCAAAGCAATCGCGCGATCAGCAGTTTACAAACCACAAATAAAGTTTGAGTTGACTAATCATGCAATAAAACACGTCACTGAACAGTTTTCATACACCCCCTCTGTTCGATACGAAGACCCTGAAGCCTTTTTAAACATGGTTAAAGAGGCTGCCATCAAAGTCATTAAAAAAAATACAAAAA
>QPEY01000189.1:303858-313864 GCA_014706445.1 Hydra viridissima
AACCATCGAAATTCCTCCAATACCAGGACGCCAATAATTTATACGGATGGGCCATGAGCAAACCTCTTCCCGTTGGTGGATTCAGATGGATGACCGATGAAGAGCTAAAAAATTGGAAATCTATGCCATGCAACCTTGAAGTCGATTTAGATTACCCTGAAAAACTTCACGATTTACACAACGATTACCCTTTGGCTCCTGAAAGATTAACCATTGGAAAAGTCAACAAGCTGGTCCCCAATTTAAACAACAAGAAAAAATACGTCGTTCACCATGAAAGTCTAAAACTCTATGAACGAATGGGCTTGATCATCACCAAAATTCATCGAGGTTACACCTTCAGAGAAGAACCTTGGATGAAACCATACATTGATTTCAATACCGAAAAAAGAACAGAAACATCCTTCGAATCTGATAAGGAATTTTTCAAACTCATGAACAACTCTGTCTTTGGAAAAACCATGGAAAACATCGAAAGTCATGTTGACGTTAGACTCATCACCACAAAAAAAGAAGCCTTAAAATTATCCAAAAAACCTCAATTCGAAAGCTTCACCATTTTTGATGAAAATTTAATCGCCGTTCACATGAAGAGAAAAAAGCTGGTTTACAACAAACCTGTCTACTTGGGAATGAGCATCCTAGACATCAGCAAAATTTTGATGTTTCAACACCACTATGACTACATGAAACCCAAATACGGTGATCGCTTAAAATTGCTCATGACCGACACTGACTCGCTCTTTTACGAAATCGAAACAGAAGATTTTTACAAAGACATTGCAGATGATGTGCTTGAAAAATTTGACACCAGCGAATTCCCGAAAGACCATCCTGCCGTTCAAAACTTTGGATTTGACGTTGGGTTTAAAAATAAAAAGGTCATTGGAAAATTCAAAGATGAGGCTGCTGGTAAACAAATTAAAGAGTTTGTTGGCCTTCGACCCAAGCTCTACTCTTACACCATCCATAAAGATGAACACAAAAAATGCAAAGGCGTACAAAAGAAAGTCGTTGAAAATCACCTCACTCATCAACATTATAAAGACTGCTTAATGCATAAGAATAAGCACCTTACAACCATGAACGTTATCCGCTCTCATCTTCATGAAAACTACACCGAAGAAATTAACAAAGTCGCACTCAGCGATAACGATGACAAAAGGATACTATTGAATGATGACACTCACGGAACCTTAGCCATCGGTCACTACAAGACACGGTAAGAAAATTGAATAAAAAAGATAAGAAAAATTTAGTTTATTTAAAACAATGGAAATTCTTCGAATTTTTAGGCATCTTGAAGGGTACACAAATAACATGATTATTTTTATACTTCTTCTTGGATATTACACTCACTAAACCCCCCCATCACAAACCTATCTCATCACATCAAAGATATCATCCTTAAGTATGGAAAAGTATCAATGAGCCAGAACCCGCATTTATATACTACTCCTTGCGTCCATTTGTTATGCTGTTTTGCATACTTAAGTCTTTTATCTTTATTGCAACGACGTAGTAAAGGCTTTCGAACTGCAACATCCCCCCCCCCCTTAATCCAGCTTGTCCCAGTCGCAGCCTGAATGTCTTGGGCTAGTTCACTGGAGGTTTTTTTCCGATTTCGCAGAGACACATTTTTTAAATACTTTGTATTATGTTTTGTAACCTTTGGAGGTCTTCCACTTCGAATTTTATCCTCAAGAGATCCCGTGTTTTTAAATTTTTTCATAATTTCTCTAATGGCTGTTCTTTGATTATTTTGTTTTTTAGACAATTTGTCGTTGAGAATAACCTTCTTCATGAAACACGATAATTTTTTTACATTCCAGTCATAGGCGCCGAGTTCACGGGGGCAACAGGGGCAGTGTCCCCCCTAGAAATTTATACTAATAATATATTATCACAGATTATCATGAGGGCGAAAGTATCTATTCGCCCCCGTAATAATCCGTGATTGTATATTATTAGTGTAAATTTCTGGGGGGGAGGGGCAACTGCCCCTCTTACCCCATTGAACTCGGCGCCTATGGTTTCAGTAGTGGAATTTTACCCATTTTATTACTTAAATAACAGTAAAAATACTAATACAAAAGAAAAAAAAAAAAAAAAAAAAAAAAATAGATATAGAAGAACTCCTAATGTGTACTTGTAATAAAATTATTAGTTACATCACCTTGTACTTTGATGAGAACGCTTTCGCTTGGCAAATAAAGAATCTTCAGACAGTTTTGACAATTAATGTTCGATAAGGAGCAATGATATATTATATAATACTTAATGTTCTTGAAGCAAAACTAACAGGTTTTTTACTACCATCATCCTGCTCTTGACTCAGAACAGCTCCCACACCATGTGGACTGGCCTCACAGTGAACTATGATTTTTTTTGATGGATCAAAGTGGGCTAACAATGGTGCATTGCATAACAAAGTTTTAAATTTTTGAAAAGTTTCTTCGCTGTTTTTACTCCATTTCCAAAATACATTCTTCCTCAACAAATTATGGAGTGATTCTGTAATGGAAGCCATCCTAGACAAGTAGGCATTGTAATAGTTAGCCATGCCTAAAAATGCTCTTAACTCTTTTACATTAGTGGGTCGAGGAACATCCTTGACTGCTTCCACATTTTAAGCTGTTGGTCTGCAACCTTCTTAGCTGATTATAAAACCACAGAATACCACTTCAAGTTGCATGAAAGAGCACTTAGATGCTTTGAGAGTTAATCCTGATTCCTTTAATATTCTTAATACGGATTCTAAATTGCTTAAATGCTCTTTATCAGTTTTTCCTGAAATGAGTATATCGTCCACTCGTACTTTCACAAATGGTAACCTGCCCAACCTTCTAGACATTTCTCTATGAAAGATCCCAGTTGCACTATGAACACCAAACTGAAGACGTGTCGGCTGATATGAGCCTTGATGCGTATTTTTTGTTAGAAGTTCTTGTGAGGCTTCATCTAACTGATGTTGCTGATATGCTTGGGACAAGTCGAGCTTGGTATATTTCTGCCCTCCTGCAATAGTGGCTAACTGATCAGTAGTGTTTGGTATTGGATAGGTATCTAGAGGGGCAGCTTGATTTATTGTAACTTTATAATCCCCACATATACGTAACGGACCCAAAGGATCTTTTGTATTCTTTAGAACAGGCACTATGGGTGCTGCCCATTTTGAATACTGGACTCTTTTCCAAACCCCTTGGTCTTCCAAGCGATCAAGCTCTTGTTCAATCCTGGTCTTCAAAACATAAGGCACTGGTCTTGGTTTAAAAAACTTTGGTTGCGCATCCTTACGGATGGGTATGTGATATTTAAAATCTTTTAGGCATCTTAAATTATCACTAAACACTTCTGGAAATTTTGCCACTAATGCTTCAAACCTCGAATCAAACCCATTGCAAACATTAACATTTCTCATTCCTTTACACAATTCCATCCATTCTAGGTTCAGTATCTGAATCCAATCTCTTCCCATTAATGTGGGCACATTTCCCTTAACTACAGTTATAGGTAAACAGCAAGATTGTCCTTTATAATGTACTTCAACAAACCCTATTCCTTCTGGTCCAACAAGTTCTCCTGTACAAGTCTATAACATCACTTCAGAGCTTGTTAGCCTTTCATCATTTCCTTTTATTCTAAAACACCTATTACGGAAACAGCAGCCCCTGTGTCAACTTCCATTCCAATCTCTTTACCATTGATTTTTATATTAACCATAACTGGTCCATTTACCCTCTCAGATTCCTCACCTGTTGAATACAAGGCTAAAAAATCACTTTTGTTTTCATCTGCATCAATAGTGTTTCCTTGAGTTAATCTCTCACAAACTTCAATTTGTTTCACTCCTAATTTCTTCTCCTTCCCACTATAAAATTCTTCTTTTTCTGATCGACATCTTCTTTTAATATGCCCAATTCTGCTACATGTGTGGCACTTTGAGTTGCGAAAATGGCAATTGTTTGCCAGGTGACCTGTGTAGCCACATCGAAAACATTCTCTATTTACATCAAATTTTTCCAAGTATCCATCTTGTGTACTTCATCTTGTTCTATATGTCCTTCTTTAGTACCATGAATAGCGTTAGAATCTCTATATGCTGCTTCATATGCTCTTGCTGCGTCTAGTGGTGTCTCCAATGTTAAATTTTTGATGGTTAATAACTTTTGCTGAACATTTTCATTGTTTAGTCCACATACAAACCTATCTCTTAAGTAATCATTTAATTTCTCACTAAATTCACAACACTCTGATAATCTGCGTAACTCCGTGATATATTCATTTATTGATTCCGCCTCCTTCCTGTCTCGTTTTTTAAAATTGGAATCGTTGAGCAATGAAGTTTGGGCTAGGTTTTAAATAATTCCTCATTACCATTATTATCTGAGTAAAAGTTTTATTTTTAGTGTTATTTTAGCACAAACTACAAATAAGTTTGTATGCAGGTCCTCCGACAGTTGATAAAAACACTGCTATTTGAAGGTCTGCATCTTTAATAGCATTGGTCAGTAAATAATTTTCAAACCGTTCTATGTATTCGATAAAATCATCCTTTTCTAAATCAAAACTCGATATATTTTCACATCGTCGCCAATTAATAAGAATTCGTTAAAAAAGGAATAATACTGCTTTAGGAAAAGACTCAATCAAATTAACAACAAATACAAGAACTCTAATCAGTTGTAACCCCTATCTAATATCATCAGTTCAAAAATCAACAAGTAGACATTTCTTCCCTGCTCACTCTCCGTCTGTATTAGAATAATCACTGACATTGCGCATCTATATTTTGCCGGAATCCAGATTACACAGTCACAACAGTAACATGCATTCTTAGTATTCCCACTCTTAGGCCTGTAGTTTAGTATGAATTCCTTCATCTGTTTTTATCATGACTGTTTTAAGCTGAAATGAGTTAAGTGAAATAAGAAAAATGAATTTAGGTTTTGATTAATACAAGAGACAATTCAAACGGTTTTTACATCTTTTGCAATCAGCTTTAGTTTTTGCATGAGCGTCAGGAACTAACTAATCTTTAAAAATATGGTGTTGTAACCAATCTTCTTGAAAATAGGTCTCTTCTGAAGTCATATCTAATATTATCATATTAAATTAAATATTTATCTAAAAGCATGGTTATTATTTCATATAAAAGTTATAAAACCACTGTAGTGAGCAACTTTCAATAAAAATAAAAACGCAAAATTTGTATATTGCAAAATAACTTCAAGTTATATACAAAACTAAATAACATTCCCAGAGTTTTCCAGTCTATGTTTA
This sequence comes from Hydra viridissima, assembly GCA_014706445.1. NCBI lineage: Eukaryota > Metazoa > Cnidaria > Hydrozoa > Anthoathecata > Hydridae > Hydra > Hydra viridissima. The sequence continues at coordinate 309,142 of QPEY01000189.1, forward strand.
TAACAAACAACTATTATCCAAAACATAACCTCAAAAAGTAAACATAACTTCTTCCGAATTTGAAGGAACATGTTCAGATCTTGAATCTTCCAGTATGGATGGCTCACTAGATGATTCATTATCACTCGAATTCATTTTTAAAAAAGAAAGCTCAATATCCTGTGGCTTATGCAAAAATTATACCATCATACTGTATTACAGAACCGTATCAATCTTGTTTACAGCCAGATTAGGAATTGGCAAAGTGGTATAAGTCAAGTTGCTGGCTGCAATAGTGGTATAAGTTTGACTAATATCACTATGGCTGTGAACAAAAACAGCTGCTTAATGAAGAGCATAACAAAAAAAACAGTTCCAGAATCATTATCGATATCATTAGACTTATACCACTCTGCCATGTACTAGAATAAACAAAATGCTAACCATTGGTGGCAATAACTCAAAATATTGAAAAAAGTGACTTATACCACTATGCATCTCATGAGCTCATATAATATACCATTGCCGCTAAGAGCTCCTATCGCCGCCATCTTGGAAGACCAATTTTGGCTTCAAATTTTTTTGAAAAAGACAATTGAATACGCTATCCAGTTATATTTTGAGATCAATGGTATACGCTATCCAATTATATTTTCAGTGACTTAACATATATCATTGGATTGACCTTCATCCTTTAAAAAAAAACAAAAAACGATTGATTCTTTACTATTAAATAATTTGTATTGCTAATTGTTTCCTGGGGTTTTGATGACGTCCCACCTTCACTGCACAATGCAACAGTGATAACGTAAGTTTAATGTGTTTGTGGCACGTTTTCAATAGATTAATTTTCTTGTTTGGTTGTAAATCTCTGTTTTAGACTCAATATTGGTAATACCAACGAAATCTGTTGTTTGTAGACAGACGAATCTAAATTTAACATACTCAACATTTTTGGTTCAGAAGGTAACTCATTTAAAAAATACAGCAAAAGTTTGGTAATGGAAGTATAATAGATTGGGAATGTGAATTGCCATTTTTTGTTGATCCTATACACTTAATAACAGACAATATGACAGCTGATAGTTATATTAGCATACTTGAAGAAACAATTCTTTTGAATACTGATGATAACACACTATTTCTTTTGGCATACCAGTATAATTACAAATCTTAAGTATACAGCTTCTAAATCTAAGAGAGGGTTACAAAATAATTATATAGCACTATTAGATTAGCCAGCACAAATCCCGTATTTAAATCCAATGAAAAAATTTTTAAAAGCTGTAAAAAATAAGGTAAATAAAACAGATCTGTGGGAGGGTGTTAAAACATCATGGTAAACATATGGTATCAAATGGCAAAAATAGCAATAATATCCTCAAAAAACTTTCAGCGCAACTTTCAGCAATAAAGGAATGCCATAAATTTTCTTTCAAATCGTCTATCCCTGAACCCTCTTCTATGTAGAGAATACTGATTTTAAAATGTATTTATTTTCAAACTTGTATTTCATGTATTTATTTCTCCATCACAGTATGTAACATTGTTGATTAATAAAAGTATAATAATCTTAAACTCAGTGGACCAGAGATGAATAGAAATAATGATTCATCTTTCTTAGCACTTTTAAAATTTATAATTTTAAAAGTACTAAGAAAGATGAATAATAAAGAGATACACGTTAACTTTAGATTGGCAATTCTTTTTTAAAATTGAGAATAGTTTTTGTGATCATAATGAAAATCATACATAAACTTAAATTTGTCAATTTATAAACTTTAAATAAATTTTAAATAATTTAATTTTTAAATTTATAACTTTATAAACCAAAATTTCTAAAAACTAACTTTTTACTAAAATAATGTCTCTACTTGAGACATAATTCAATGTTTTTTTCCTAAACACTATAACGGTGTCTTTTGGTAAGATATATCTTGCATCTGAGTTGACTTTCTTGTGAAGATATTTGCTTCTTCTTATATTCATCCCCATATAGACACATTGCCTCATTTACTCGTGTGAGCATACTCAAAATATCCTCTCTTTCAGAGTACTTTTTAAATATTGAAAGAAGGCAGGATATAAACCAAGAACCATCTGTGTTTGATTCATTGTATTTTTGGAGGGGATGATTTAGATATGAGAATGTTTTTCTTTTCTCTGTGGTTGAGTACGCTACAAGTGTATTTGTAAAGGATAGCAAAAGTTTGGTACCTGCATCATGTGAAAGAGGTATGGAAAAATTTCGTGTTGGTACTTTTCCTTCATCATTCTCAGTACCACGACACGCTTGTATGAAAAAGAGTTTAGGTATTTGATCTTTAATTCTACTTTGTTTGCCGCTGAAAATTTCAATAATTTCATTTGGTGGTATTACTTTTTTATCAGAACAGATTAAACCTGTTTCATTACCATGAGTTGATATCAGCACCGCGATACAATCGTAATCTATATACATGTGTATATATATATATATTTGAAAATACATTATACATCTCAATACTTGTTTTAGCAGCTGAGAAGGTGTTTTCATTTTTGAATATTTTTGATTTGAATCTGGGATCAAGAAATGCTTACAAGATGATGTTATAGTTATCAGTATATTGCTTGAATTTATTCTCAATTGAATTAGTTAAATCAGTTATCATCAATTGAAGCTTTATTAATGAAATGTTTCAAAAACTGTATCTGTGGTATAATATCTGAGACAATAGAATTTCTTTCATTCAAGCAAACTGTTGTTTTTTGGAAATTTTTTAGCAAATCACTAAATTGTCCAGTAATTATCTATTTGTTTGCATTTAATGAAGGAAGCTTACCATTTTCAAGTGCATATATGGTTAGAGGTTTCCTTTGTTCATAAATTTGTTCTAACATATGATAGGTACTATTCCATCTTGTTGGAACATTTTGAATAAATTTGTGCTTAGAAACATTTTTTGCTTCTTGAAGAGCTTTAAGTTTATGGCAGGCTTGGGGAGAATGGCTGAAATGCCCAACAATTGAATGTCAGTTTGTAATGACATTCTTGGCTACTGCTTGTTCAAAAATAAACTCATTAATTACTAGTTGCAGTGTGTGTAAAAAACAAAGGCGTACTATCATATGGGCTATCTTTAAAAATACTAAACAAAACTGAAACAGCCTTTACTAAATAAAGCAATAAAAAGAGTCCACTTAAGATTCACCTAAGAATGTTAGTATTACCTTGTATCTTTTCATTTGAAACAATTTTACGGCATTCTTTTATCAGTTCATCTCTAGTGTAATCTGTATATGATTCAGTAAAAAAGTTATTATCTTTAAAAAACTCCGTAAATTCTTTCGCATCATTGGCGGCTGCATAACGCGGTCTACAACTACCGATATAATTCACGCAGTTGAAAACAACCAAAAAGCCGTTTTTTACAGGGTAAGTCAAGTCATCGGCAGTACATCGTTCACGCGCTGGCGCATCGATATAATCTTGTGATAACTCAGTACAGTAATAAGTTTTTTGCTCAGAAAATAGCACATTGGATTGTTTAAAGGGTTTTTCATACATGTTATTTTCTAAAGGCATGGCAAAAGTAGAAACTTCCCTTAGTTTGTTCTAGATAACTATAGAAAAAAAAAAAAAAGGAAATAAAATAAAATTTCATTAACGCATAAACTGTTTTTACTTATGAATACATTACTTACTAATGTGACTTGTAAAAACGCAGCAATACTACAAAATCTCAAACTTACAATCGTGAGAATCTCTCGTTACAACAGAAACCCAAATGCTTTACGTTTGTTAATGAACAATATTTCGTCAATTTATATTAATTTAGTCAACGTAAATAAAGTTAAACGTAAACGTAAAATTCACTTTTTTAAAGAAAACTTTACCTCTGGAAATTACCTGAAAAAAAACCTCGGTAAATTTATTTCATTTGCAAATATGCTTTGCTTGACCAAAACTGAGCAGAGAATGCTTTAGAGAAGGAATAGCATGAGCTTTAAAATTAGTATAAAATATATTTGGACAGATGTCCAGAGAAAGTTAAAGGTATGAAAAAGATATATGAAAAAGATTTGAAAAAAAGATACATGAAAAAGATTTGTTATATAGCACTTATATGAAAAAGATATAAGCACTTAATCTACCCTGCGGGCATAATAACATTTAATCAACGTTTAGTAAAAGTTCGCCCAAAATGTTTAAATTTAATTTCGTTTCGATTTAGAACGTAAGTTATTCGAATGTTCCGTTTAAACCCTACTTAAACGTTCGTTTTAAACGCCGTACAAATGTAATAAATGAAACGATCGTCTTATTACCTCTCAGTATTTAGTATAACACTCATACTAAATACTGAAAAGTAGTAAGAAAACATCTGATTATACATTTATGCATTTAAAATTGTAATAGGACATGTCCAAATAAATTTTTTTACAGGTTATATAAAACTTAACTAGCTTAACTTATATAAAACATTGTGAATATAAATTGTAATAAAAACAACTCAATAAAACAATCGTACTAACTACTTAAAAGTAATCTAAAACGATCGTTGTCTAAATTTAAACGTTTAACTTTTCTTAGCTTCGACGTCAAAAAATGTTAAGCGTTGTCTAAATATGTATAAAGGAATTAAACTTCAAAAAAGTCTTGTTTATTTATTTTTAAGTTTGACAAAAATACACAGGGCCGCCGAGAGAGGGGGGGCCAAAGGGACAGTTTGTCCCTTTGGCCCCCCCTCTCTCGGTGGGCAGT
>QPEY01000019.1:70962-89520 GCA_014706445.1 Hydra viridissima
CATATTTTAAAAGTTACTGTTTACAATATCTTTGCTTAAAAATTAAAAAATTCTTGCTTTTTGACAAAAAAAGATATTTTATTATGCATTACATTTTATTATACCGCAACTGATTTTTGTGGATTTAAAAACTTCTATTATTAAAAAGATACTATTATAATCAAAAGAGTTTCTTAAATAGTACAATGGAAAAGTACGAGTATGTTCTATTATATGGTTTGGAATAGAATAAGCTTATTTTTCGAGGTTTTTTCCACCACCACCACCTGTCCCACTGTGCATTACTAATTGCTTTGCGATGTAAATTTGTGTTGATATTGAACAAAGAGAACACTTATATTTTGAAAACAAAATGAACTATTGTAAAAGCAGCGTAGAAATAAAAAAAGAATTAAATTATTTTACGAGTAAAAATTGATATTTTCTAAAAACCTCGTCGAAGTTCCGTCGAGGTTTCTCGATTTCTCTCGAACTCCGAAACTCCGAAAAATCGAGAAAAATCCGACGAGACGGAGTTCCGAATGGATCCATTGGTTTTAAGTTACTTTTACAAACTTCCATCTTAACTCATTTACTTCTTCCTACCTAAAAGCTTTATTTCTGGACTACATTTCCTCATTTTGTACTTAAGTGATCACTTAGCATCATTTCATGCATCAAAAATGACAATTATATTTTTTCAAAGTCCCTAAAGCCACTTTTCCTGTTTGTTTTGCTTTTTAGGTCAATTTAAATCCCAGTAATCACTCTATTATCTTAGTTTTGTTCATTTCATCTTATTTTTATTTTAATATACATATCAATTTCATATTTTCTAAAGATAAGTTATATTTGTAATAATCATAATATATCCTTAATGACAGTCAAGAAATAATATATTGTTGGAAAACCTGTCAATGATCTATTTGCATTCTGGTTGAAACAATTCATTTGATAAATAAGTTATTAGCATTTAATAATAATTTTTAAAAGAAAAACAAAGTTGAGAGTTGAACAAAAATATACATTCAATTACCCAATATAGAAATAAAACAAAACATTTATTGCGTTACAATTTCATGTTAAACGTCACTGTAAATACTGCGTTTTTATGAGTGTATAACGAAATAAATTACGTAATATTACTTCTCAAAAAATCATTGCAGGTATTATATAAAGGAAATCCGAAGATGCTTCTTCACATAACACACCTTTCAAAAACGTGGCACCGTTTTTTTTTATAAATTGATTTTGCATGTGTTTTATAATTTGTAATTCACTTTAATTAGAAATTGAAAAAATTCAGATCTAAACCGCTTTTCATTGAAAGTTTAAAAAGTACTTAATGATAAGGGAAGACCAATTAGATAAGTTTTATTTAAAAATTCCAAGTGTTTATGTCGCAAACCTTTCTTCAAAAACCTGAAAAACTCTGAAAATCGAATCTTAAAATAGATGCCCAGCAGATTAAAATTGTAACTTACAGCAATTTGTAATTAAAAACAAGGCGCTCAAACCACGTCTCAACTAACGTATAACAAGATTTAAAAAAATGTTTTTTGGGTAACAGTGAGAACGTATTTTTCGCAAACTAAAAAGTTAGTCCACTAAATTTAGTTAGACTATAAAGTTAGTTAACTATTATTAGTTACGCTAAAATGTGAGTCGACTGATTTTAGCTAGACTAAAAAGTTAGTCGACTAAATTTAGTTACAGTTTTTTTAGTTAAGTTAGTTAGAATTTTTAGTTTTGATCACAGCACTACTAAAATCTTTGTCTCGTGTTTTCGAAGTTGTTAGCAATTTCAGGTTTTCTGTTTAGGGTTGGATGTTTAATCACTTCATTGAGAGGTGTTAACAATGCCGAGATTCATTTTTAAAAATGACCCTCCACCGACAATTTCAGGCTAGATTATGTGATTTGCTGAGTATTCTCTTTCAAGCGGCACATTTTTGGTTAATTTTTTCCAAATTCTTGCAATGCAAAACGTCAGTGCTCTTGATGATGAACAAGTCTTTTTTGATTCTTTCTATTTTTATTTAACTCGATGCTTTTTATTTAGCTTTTATTTTCCAATCTAACAAACTAAGCACTCATGGTTCATAGAGTTTTGAGTGTATGATTTCATCTGAAAGGAGACAAAAAATTGAACAATGAGGGATATCGAGCGTTTTGGTTGTTTCGGTAAAATCATCTTTCAACGGTCGTCACAAACTCTTTTAACACCTTTCCATTATTGAAATCCGAGTTCTTTTTCAAAAGTTTGTGCACTCATAAATGTTATAAATTCTCGTTCACATGTTTGCAAACGTCAAAATACAAAGTTTTGTCGCAAGCTACAGCATTTTTACCTATGGCATTTTTGAATTTTTTCAATGTGAAGTAAATTGTATGAAATCGTAATAGATTTCAAAACAAACTTTAGACAATTTTAATATTAAGGATTCGATAAATGGAGTGATAAGTGGGATTAAAATTATAAATGTTGTAATCAAGTAATAATTCATTTTTTATTTGAAATAAATTTAAATGACTATTTCTTCATTTATATCATTTACTTATAAAAACTGATACCAAATAAACACAAAAATATGGTTGAACTCATATTTCAATGGTACTTTTCATTGAAATCTTAAAAATGGAAAATCTCTCTCGAACAAAGATTTCGCTATTTTGCATAGTATCTTTACCATATACGAATATTCATACCTCCAACGGGTTTTATTGGGAATCGTCGTAACACTAAAATTTACGGGCTTTGACGAGAAAACAGCTTTTCACTAGCTTTTCACTTATGCACTTGTTCATATAGACCGTTCATATCAATTTTGCCTGTTTTTTTTTCAATACTTGGATGCAGTGATATTTTCGTAACCGAGAACGAAAACGAGAACGAAATTTATTTTAAAAACAAAAACCGAATTAAAATTATAATTTTTAATTTTCGAACTAAATAAAAGTTGAATCGAAAATTATTATAAAACGAAATTTTTTTCGTTCCATTTTTAAATTCCATTCAAAGACTTCAATTTATGACTTCAAGCATAAAAATATTTACCTTGCTTTTTTATTTTATTAAACATGTCTCGAAAGAAGCAGTTAACGAACGAAAACCTACATGATGAGTTTGAGTAAACTTTTTGCTGGTAGAAAGAGAAATAAGAGGCCGGTTGAATAAAAATGAGCATTTGCTTTTACTCAGTAATTGGTCAGCTTTACATGAATAAAAACTTAAGGAGTTTTTCTCATATTTTTATTCACATAAAGTTGAGCAATTACTGAGTAAATTGCTTAACTTTACGTGAATAAAAATATGAGGAAAACTGCTGAAGTTTTTATTCACGTAAAGCTGACCAATTACTGAGTCAAAGCAATTGCTCATTTTTATTCACCCAGCCTAATACAGTACGGAAATGGTCTGATTACGATGCATTATCCGACAAATCAGTGTGCTTAGCAACACTAGATGTTAAAAAAGTATACAATTCAAAGTTGCGTGGAAAGAAACACCCACATTCATGTGAACAAATTTCTGATTGTGTTGAAAATTTTCCAAAAAAATGGAAAATTTCCGGAGAAAAAATATTGCTTGTAATTTCGGACAAAGAAGCAAATATGGTCAGAGGCATAAAATTATTGGGAATGAAAGGTCAAGCTGAACGTGATATACTTAGTGAATTAGAAAATTAGGTTAATGAAGAGCAGATGATGGGTTCAAAAGAACACGAGAATATAACAGGTAGTGAAGAATGGAAATAAGTTGCCTTGATAGCCGAAAACTTGGCATTTAGAAGATTGGGATGATATGGAATACAATTAGTTGTTAAACTATGCAAGATTAACAACTAATTGTATTCCATATGATGGTAGATGTTATGGCTTACTATTAAAGACTGGTGGAGATCAAGACATTTATAAACGAAGTGCTTGATGATCTAAACATCGATTCACTTGCTAATAGTGAATGGATATTGCTTCAAGATTTTTTCAATCTTCTAGAATCTTTTGCCATTGAAACTGAAAATCTCCAGACAATACTCAATTTAGAATGCCACCTTGAGCAGTTTAGAGAAGCAAAAGATATAGCAGCTAAAATGCTTGCTGACCTAGTTATATAATAATAGTCTATTCAAAATAATTTACATTCAGCATATAGATGAAAGAAGACTTATTCCAGGTAATGAAGCACAAACTGAACTCAATAAATATTTTATTGAAATTATGAATAGCCATACGTGCCAAAATTATTTAAACTTCTGGAAGATAAGACGTGCCGTTTACCCACATCTTGCACCAATAGCAGAAGATCTCATTGCAGCTTCTGCAACACAAGCATATGTTAAAAGACTTTTTTCAATCTGTGATCTGTTCACAAATAGACGAAGAAATCGGATATCAGCATCATTGGAAATGCAAGTTTTCTTAAAACAAAACTATCATCTAATCTAGAAAAGCAGATAATCTTATAAGTACGACTAAAGTCAATACAACAGTTATTGAGTCAGTAATCTTAGTCAATTCAATATTCATTAGTTAATGGTATTAGTTGTCTTTTTTTGTTTTATTTTATAACTTTCTTTTATTTCAAACTGCAGAACGTTTTTATGTTTCTATTTGTGTATAATATAACGTTACACTTGATTACGCTTTCTCATTTTTGTGTTCGCCTATAACGCTGAGTCTTACTTCTATTAATTATATATGCCTATATTATATGTATATTGTATTATCTATATATTATATTACAATTAAAATAAAATATATTATATTACAATTATATTAAAATTAGATGAGATAAAAATTTTATTCAACAAACTGAATAAAAACTAGAATTACAATTATATTTGAACGAAAATATCACTGGTTGGATGTTTGATTCATCTATTACATGCAGTTCAGCTGGTAATATTTTGGAAACTTTATATTTCGTAATAGTTGCCACAAATGAGCTTATGAGTATGTATGTACGTGTGTATGTATGTATGTATGTATGTATGTATGTATGTATGTATGTATGTATGTATGTATGTATGTATGTATGTATGTATGTATGTATGTATGTATATTTTTATTGTTTTTAACACCTAAACATTCTTCAGCTTTTTGTTACATAAAGGTTTGTTGTTTGAAATATAGTTTCTAAACCTTCGATTGCTAAATGGAAACATTATTTTTGGGGTAGCGTTTCAGTATTGATTTTGCACTACAAAGGCCAGAGCTGCCTGACTCTTTCTGCAAACATGAGTCAGGTAGACTTGATTGCTTTAAGTTTATAATTCTGGGGTTTGATTTCCTGTTGATTTCCAAGTAAATTTTGATAATATTACTAACCTTATTTTATCTTCTAAACGATTATTATTTATTACACCATTGATATTCAAAACGGAAGCGTTGAAAAATTGCATTATTAGCCAGTTTAATTTACAGCCAGGTTTTATACTTTATTGTAAATTGCATAATTTTCACTCGCTCAAGTATTAAACTAACAATGAAAACTTCATACTGCTGTCAGATATCTAATTAATTTTGTGTTTGTTTTGATGTCCTAAAATGAGTTCAAAAATTCGAAGTCTCCACTGACTTATTATAATTATTTCAGAATATCAACCTGATAAAATTTCTTAATTATCCAGATTCTTTTTAATACATTTTTCAAAGCTTTGCAATACCAAATTATTAGCTTACGGAGGAGCTCCTTGCGGGAAAAACACCACCATACCAGTTTACAAGTAGCACATTCTCAAGTTGAATGAAGTAAGCAAAAATATGGCCACTTGCACCGGAAATTTCTTTGAATACAACTCTAAAATTCTAAACTCATTTTGTAACCAATCGTGCAATATTAGGTATATAATATCTAACAAAAATTAATTTGTGACAAGATTGTGTTCTAGAATGACAAATGAACAAACGAGATGAACTTTTTAGAATGACATTTCATTTATTTTTGCTTTATCTTTAACTAATACATATCTATGGATTTGTGTTGTAAAAGTGAGCACTTTGACCTTAGGATAATTTTTTAATAAAATTCTGTCTCTTCAAGCAAAACAAAAAGAAATTTTAGACAATTGAAAAAGTTTTGTCACTTAATGCTTTTTTTTTTTTAATTTCAAAATGCTAGAATGTCATTAAATGTCAAATAATGTCCTTTAATACTATGCGATGTTTTTAAACTTTTTTCACAAAATGTTCCACTAAAGTTGTTGAAGCACATTTTTAAGTATATTTGCTATTAATATAATTAAGTAAGCATGATGAGTTATTCATACGGAGTTCATTTCCACAACCAAGGTTCTGATGGCAAAAACAAGTTCAAATTATTGTTACATAACTATGAGCGCCATTTTGAGCTCTAAAGAAATTTTCAAGCTTCTGATCCTCAAAAATAGTTAATAGTAAAAAAAACTCATACGATGGATAATTACGCTAAGATAGGTGGAGTTTTTTTGGGATTTTTTCAAAAGTTAACATGTGGTTTTTGTTCTTAAGCTTTGAACATAACTTAATGTGCGTTTAAGTAGCATTCTTAAGAAATAATTTTGCAGATTTATAACCTCCTCAGCGTTATCTATAAGCACTTCCAAAAGTTACAACTCTTGCAGTGGAAGAAGAATTAATTGTAAAATAGTTAATTGACCACATTTATTCGGGTCAATATTCTTTAAATAATCTGTACATATGCAATAAGCTTAATTCGCTCAATCTTGTAACTTAGTTGAACGTAAACAGATTCAATCTTCTCAGTACCCTGAAAGAAGGCTCTGCAGCTGCTCCAGACGAAGATTTGTCAACAGAAATCTTCATAGCATCATATTACTTGGTATAAGAGCTGTAAGTATATTCGGAAGCTTTTTCATTGCATCTACTGTCTATTTGATTGTCTATTTGATTCTTGATTTTGTAAACCAGTTTTGTAAACCAGTTTGTATAAGTAAACCAGTTTGTTTATGTTTAAAATGGATAAACTAATATCACTTAAAAGTTAAATTGAATTTCTCTGCAGATATTAATAAATTAGTGCTGTCATGGCCCATATTCCATACGACTTTTTCAGCTTTGAAAACAAGCCAGTAAGAGACCAAGTTAAGCGATTTTAAAAAAAAACAATCCATCAAAACTATAATAAAAATATTTGCTATGTAAATCCAAATATAGATTACTTGCATTTATTTAATTTAAAAGTCTTTATAGAAATGTTTCAGAATCATTTTTCGCGATTAGTTAACCTCATTTCTATTATAAACTTTTTTGATTTACTGATTTTCCGTAGGGTTTTGGTTCAGTGGTTAAAAAGAAAGAAAGTCCATGTTTAAGCACGTTGCTTGAAGTATGATGATAAAATGCGTAACTTGTGGAGTAGGATTAGCAAGAGTTTTTGTTTAGAATGTTTACAAAACATGTTTATATAACTTTACGTTTTATTATGCAAATTATGCTTTCAAAACTTACCGCCAATAAAAAAACTATTTTAATCTTCATTTTTAAATTACAAAATACCAGATGGTAGCAGGTGAGTTGTGTTATCTTCACTTTACGAATAATGAAATGAGGCCATTTCTAATAGATATTTTTGAAAAACGCATTAGTCGTGAGGATAACAAAATCCGAAAATAATAATATTTTTATATTCAGATCAATCCATAATATTTTTATACTCAGATCAATCCATAACATTTTTATATTCAGATCAATCCATAATATTACTCCTTCAGTTGTTTTTCTTTTAGAGTAAAGTGAGAATAGTGTCGTAGTATGCTACAACATTTTTGTGCTTTAGGTCAACGGTAGTTAACCCTCTACCACTAGCATCACTGGCGGACAAAATTTGTTAAGACGCGTCAACATCACGGACGTATGAAGTCTTAGTATCTGATATTTTTTATTTTCTTTAAAAATTCGGAGTAGCTTCAACTGATAGCTTTGTGTTAGTATTGTATATTTTTTTTAGTTCTCTGGAACTTGTGCAGCAAATATCTAAATTTTATTAAATTAAAACAACTAAATATGTTGCTTTTTCATCCAACTAAGTCTCACTTCTCTCCAGATTATTTGGAAAGTGAGACAGACTATACGCTGCCTTTTTGAAAGTGTTTCCATATTAATGCAAAAATGTGACACCACAAACCTTTAAGTGAGTAAATCACATAATTGGCTATTGGCTTGCAAAATTCTGGGTTCCGTAAAGCATTTCTTTTAAAGTTATGGACATTTCCCAAAAAAGTATTTCATTTTGTCCCAGCTTACATTAGTTTTTACGTTTAATTTGTTTTTATAGTTAATTCTCTTGTTGTTCATTTCCTTTTTGACTGAACTAAGGTGGTTTCTATATGTGGCCTTTATGCTACTCAAGTTCAATAATTAGTAAAAAACCTTCTGTACTTCAACCTGACTGAATTCGAGTGTTTTAACATTTTCGCCATTATTATGTCGTTCTTATTATCATTTTTATTCTTTATGGGTTTAACAACATTGAGGTATCCCCCATCTCACACATTTACACCAAACTAACCCCTATTCATTAAATTTGTGTTAACAGCTGGTAAAACGCTACAAATTTTAACATAACTGGCATACCGCATTCCAAATTCACGGCGACTTATTGAAAAGTCTTTAACTCAAAATTTTTGACTCTACTCGCTTCAAAACTAAAACTTCAACCCAATGTAACTGAGAAATACAATCCACAGGAGAGAAACTTGGTTATAAAAACTACAGTGAAGAGAAGAGAAAGTTTAATCGATTATGTATTGTACAACAATTAATGTATATGCGTATGTAAAGAACGTTGAATATTTTCTGTGCAACAAAATGATAAAAATAAAAAATAATCAACATTTCGAGTTAAGGAAGCTTGTAATATATATTAGTACCATGCTTGTACACAGCATCACTATCAATATCGTTAAAACACATAAAATACGCAGAGACTTGAAATCTAATATATCAGTAGCTTATTTCAACCACAACAAGATTATTGCACTAACAACATTGGGCGACATATAGCAACTGTTTTCCACGAAACCGAATAATGAAGCATTGGTGGTTATTTATTGTATTCTTACATTCGCTCTATCAAAAAAACAAAGAATACAGTAAAAAGATTATCTTTATTCTATTTAAATAAACCTTTTAATCATTCTTAATTCCATTCATCGGCTAAACAATGTCTTAACTTTTCAAAATAATTTATTACACTTAAAAACAATTTTTCAATATTTGCCGTTATGCCGTTAACATTTGCCGTTAACAATAATATGCCGTTATGCCGTTAACAATTGCCGTTAACAATTTTTCAAAATGCCATAATGCCGTTTGTTTCGCGTTTTCATTTCAAGAAACTCTTTTTTTTGTAATCATTAATTGAGGTACCAAGTTCTTACAAACGGACTGTTCGGGCAAGGCCTAATTTTAGCTAGTACTGCTTTTGGCCTACTTATAATAAAACGTCTTTTTTTTAAGAGGAAAATATTGTTATGTTAAAAAACAAAGTGATATAGGATTGGCGAAGGTTGTGCCAATTAAAATCAAGTTCTTTAACAAACTGGGCCTCGACGAGATGTTTATGCTTTGCCAAGAGTCATAGTATATCATTTTTTGTTTAACTAAAATAAGGTTGCCAGCAAGCTGTTCTCAAGTACTGAATATGAAGTTCCGTTGGGCAATTGAACGCCTAATGAGTATGGATTGATGCAATAACCATTGCATCAGGCTGCAACACCTGCAAACATTTCAACGAATATCTTTTTGTTTTTTTCCATGAAAACACGCGGTATTGTACCCCTAAATATGAATATCAAAAGTTCTGAACTATTTATTTTGAAGTTAGAAGTATATTTCTTTTCTTTCTCAAAAAAAAAAAAACAAGTTTATAATACAGAATTAGAAATATTTTATAAAAAACTATGCAGCCTTCATCATACAAAAGTCTCCTATATTGTTTTCCAGGTGTGGAAACGTACAATCTGCAATACGTATTGTAATTAACTTTGAAGTAATACCATCCAGTCTCTGGGGGGACGAAAAAGGCAAACGTGTGACCACTTATACTAGTTGTAATTAAATCTGAAAATGAAAGTAAACACGTCAAACTACTGACCATTTTTTTAAAGTATTGATCTCTCATTACGTACATCATCTGCGGATTATTATCAGTTCCTCTCGTATACCTGATTGATATAACTTTAAGTTCTAAAAATAAAAAAAAAAAGACTTTTAGACATTTAAGACATTTTTTCTTTAGAAATTGCTAACCATGAATGTTTTTTCATACATTTGAATATGACGTCACATAGAACATAAAATATGGTAACGCAAAAAGAGGTGGTATGTTTTCTGAATAAAAATATTTCTTAGTAAAATAAAAAAGTAACATCATCGTCAACAGCTATCACTAAAAGTTTCAACCTTTTTCGCAAAATATTCCACTGGATAGTGGTGAAACACATTTGCAAGTACTTGTGTCATCGACGTAGCTGGGTATGCATGTTGCGTTATTCATACAGAGCTGTTTTTCGCAACCAAGGCTCTGATGGCAAAAAACATATAAACTCCTACTTATTTATGCTTTCATTTGAACCGTTTTTGAAATTTTGTAACACCGAAAAAATGTATTAACATTAAGAGCTCATTCCAATGCGCTGAGATGGGTGGAGTTTTCCTGGTATACAAGTTTATCTTTGTTTTCATAAGCCTGCTGACTGAGTAACTGGCACTCCACATCAGTTATGTTTGCAGTCAAGTTTGATATTAAGTTTATTGATAAACACGTCGATGATACCATGCACTTTTTTAAGCAATGTTGCTCGGTTCGCACAGTTGATTTTTAAAGTGGAACTGCACTCAAAAATGTTGACATCATACGTTTCATACTGAAATAACTGGTATTGGTTTTCACTGAAGAAGTCAAAGTCTCAGTTCGACAAAAGTCATTGTTTTTACATTGAGAGAAAACGCCATTTACAAACGCCATGTAAACATAGAATCTAAAAAAAGTATTTGGCTGTAAGTTTAAGGCTTTCTATGTATTTATGTACATATAGCCTTAAAATATGTATGTATATATGTATGTATGTATGTATGTATGTATGTATGTATGTATGTATGTATGTATGTATGTATGTATGTATGTATGTATGTATGTATGTATGTATGTATGTATTCATAATGTAATAAGATTGCATATCACCTTTTTTAATTTAATTTATGGTGAAAAGTGACTGATAATTTAAACTGATAATTTTTGACATTGCTAAATAGTAAAATTTTTTATTTTACTATTTAGCAATGCCAAAAAAAAGCAAGTAAAAAAGTCTTAGAGGTGCATGGAAAGAAAGTTTGAAGAAAGCAATTTACATATTTTAAGAGGAAAATTGTCAATTAGATTTGTTTCTAAAAAGTATCAGATAACATGAAGTACAATTTATGACAGGATAAAAAGCTTTCATTCTGAAGTTAAGGTATTTCCAAAATTAAGACATTTTGAAAATAACATTGAGTTTGAAATCAAACTGATAGAACATAAATAAAATTGAGTCAATCTTTAGAACCAAACTGATAGAACTGATATAAAACTGATATAAGACTAAGTCAATCTTTAGAATTTTCTGCTACAGTATGCGCACCGGAATAAAAACGAAATCTTTTTTTGAAAATATAACAAAATAGAAACTGAAGATTGTATTCAAAAACGAAATGGAAATGAAAACTAAAACTAGCTACAAAAGGATAAATAAGTTAAAACTGAAATGAAATATACAAAACAAAATAAAAACGGAACTGATTAAAAGTTAAATAGCGACATTATCACTGCTGTGACAGAAAGAGTTGAGAAAAGAGAAATGTTACACTTTTGAAATTTATCTATGTTATGATTTATCTCTTCTATTTAAAAAAATTTCAAATGTTAACTGCATTTATTTCTAACCCATTTATAAAAACTGAGCTTCTCGAAAAAACTAAAGACGATGTATTTAATAGCGTAAATAAAAAAAAAAAAAAGGGGTTTAAAATACCATGGAAATGCGACTTTATTTAAACGAAATGGATGCACATTTAAAGAAGTTTGAATGACTTGATGATAAGTCTTCATAAAATCAAGACATCCCTTTAAAAGGAATTTTTATTTCAAATAGAACTTAATCAATTATATTATGAAAGTACAAGGAATGGATTAACTTGTATAAAGTTTTTTTCTCTGAAAAATTCATAAAGCTATATGCAATTAATATTAATTTTCTTTTTATATAAAAAAGACTTAATAAAAACCTGCTCAGTGTTCTCACATGTTGCTTTATTAGAATGTGTTTTTTGTTGGTTGTAATGAAACAGCATTGGTTCCATACATTAGTAGCTGTTTGTTTGAAAACTCAGAAAACTCTTTACAAACTGCCATTTTTCTTCGGTAATAATGGCGATAGATTTTTTTCTAAAAAGGTTCAGTTCAAAAATGTTGCCTCGAAAAGTTTTACCGTAAAGCAAGTT
Organism: Hydra viridissima; assembly: GCA_014706445.1. Lineage (NCBI taxonomy): Eukaryota > Metazoa > Cnidaria > Hydrozoa > Anthoathecata > Hydridae > Hydra > Hydra viridissima. The sequence goes on from QPEY01000019.1 coordinate 83,425, forward strand.
CGTTGTGGAATCGTAACCAATCACATCAACCATTTGAATTGGAAAAACTAAAATGAAAATATTTTTTAAGACTTAAAAAGATGATAAACAAGAAAATGAAAACTAAACAAAACTTACATATCACTCTACCAGTTAGTTTTTCTTGCTGATAGCACGTGCTTTGTTGTCTAAATCAAAAACTTTAAAAACTTAGAACAATATAGCTATTGATAGCAATCCCAGGATCCTGAAATCCCGGAAACAAAACAAAGCGTAATGAAAAAATATATAAAAATAACAACAATTTTGAGTATCATTAAAATAATTTTTATTTAGCATAAAATTGTAAAAAGTATTGTATTTTCAGTTGTACAATAAAATACGATGTCGAAAAGAATTGATTTAGTGAAAAACAAGTGAAAATCTTCGCACTATGTCATGTTGGTTAGCATACACACTATTTAAAAATTGAATACGATCTGATTTAAATAATAGATTTGTAAGCAAAGAAAAATATTATAATATGCTTGCTTGCGATACCCACACTTTGTATCATTATATATAACGGTTTATATTTGTTTTATAATAATTCGTTAATTAATACAAATTTACATCGTTTCTAAATAGTTATTTTCATAAACGCTTTTAAAATATTCGCTTTAAATTAGTTAGATTTTTAATAGCTTAGTTACTACCCCAGTCGGGTAAACTTACATATCACTCTACCAGTTAATTTTTCTTGCTGATAGCACGTGCTTTGCTGTCTAAACAAAAAACTTTAACAACTTAGAGCATTACCGCTTTCCCAAAACCTGAAGAACCGGTTTGTTAATACTAAGTATTACAATAGATGTAATAGCTAGTAGTAAAAGACTGGTTTATACTATTTCCCCTCACCTGAAGCTAGTTGAGTCAATGCCAAATTTTATGCGAATTCATCTCCACCGAATGTTAAAAGTTAACTAGTGAGCTTAAACTTTCTTATATGTTAAAGTAAATTCAAAACTGAAAAAATCTTTAAAATATTAAAAATAACCTTCTTTTCATCGGCTTGCAAATATACTGATGTGAGACATTGTCAAATTTTGTATTATTTTTCATACTCCACGTGGGATAAATATGGATAGTTTCTAATAATATTAGTAACAGTTAAGTATTTAAAGTTTAATAAAAATTGAACAATATATTAAGTGAAGATAAAATTAAACCGTAGTTCTGATACTTACAGTCACAGTTTGAAATCAAAGAAATTTTTTAAAGTTAATTGAAACCTTTTGTTGGTAACTGCTCCACTGATTTTCTAAAAACAGTCTTTTGATATAATTGTTCTGGGTTATCACTAGAGAATTGTTTATAAAAAACATCTGATGTTATTGTGATGTCTGCGATCCCAACAACAAGTAAGGACACATCAATTCCAAAAACTGCAGAAAACTTTAGAAACGAATCAATGAAGAGCTTTCGTACCTTGAGTAAGGAATTTTAAATTACTTTTATTACTGACACTTGTTAATAGAAAAAAACTATCCAATATTTATAAATATACAAAGGTAATTACAGCCTAAATAACAATCTGATTGTGTTAACTAGAAATTCCTTCCATCTTCTTGCTCCGTCCACAATTAATTTTTTATTACCACATTAATTTGTAAAAAAATCTTGAATGCTTGCAAGGGTTTCTCAGTGCTTGAATAGTTTAACAGCGATTGGCTTACATTTATTTAAAAACTTAATAACCAAAAATTAAACTGAATTAAGTAAATGTTCCGATGCAGTTTTTATTCCAATTCTATTGAAAATTGTATTTAAAACAAAATTAGACAAATAATTTTAGACACCCTGTGGAATCCAAATTTATTTTTTAAGTTGCATCGATATACAGTGGGTGCAAATCCGACACAAAGGAAAAACTTTACTAAATTAAAGCCAATTCAACAAAGTAACAAAAACAAACACTATTCTAATTTAATTTTACATGGTAAATACAAATATCATATCAAAACAACAATGTCATTAAATGTTGACTTGATAATTTCAATTTTGTAAAAATTAAGGTTCAAAAAGTATCCAACACATCGTAAAAAATTTACTCAATACTTCTGAACGATTGGAATACTTGTTCACAAGATAAGCACATATGCTAATAGGAACTTTAGCCCACTCTTCCATACATATTTCTGTAAATTGCATAGGATTTCTTGGATCTCTCTCCTGTACCCTCAATTTCAATTCCCGCCACAGATTTTTAATTGGATTGAGGTCAGGTGATTGGCTTGGCCATTCCAATAAGTTAATTTCCCTCTCCTGAAATCATGCACGAGTAGCCCTACCCGTGTGGTTAGGATCATTGTCTTGTTGGAATATCCAACCTCGTGGAAGGTTCAATTTTTCGGCTGACTTCACGAGACATCTCTCAAGAATTCCCCGATACATTTTGATTTTCCTTCCTTCTCTGATTTCCAATTTCCCAGTGCTGCAGAAGAGAAACAACCCCAAAACATTATGGTGCCACCTCCAAACATCACTGTTGGGACGGTATTCTTCGGGTGAAACGCAGAGTTCTTCTGTCTCCAAACACGACTGACACAGTTCCGACCAAACAACTCTATTTTAGTCTCATCTGACCATAATATTTTATCCTAAAAGCTTGAAGGTTTACTCAAGTGCTCTTCAGCAAAGTTCCGGCGTTTCTTTACGTGAATTTCCTTCAAGAGAGAGTTTTTTCTTGGTGACCGAGAGTGGAATCGTCTCTTTCGAAGAACTGTCCTAATAGTATTCCTGCAAACATTTGTCCCTGATGATTGCAAGTCCTTTTGCAGTTCAGAGCAAGTCAGTCGAGGATTATTCTGTACTAAATTCTTTTCGAACTAAATTCCTAGCTATACGGTCAGACATTTTTGTAGGACGCCCTGAACGAGGCAGACTAGTCGAAAGATGGAAGGATTTCCACCTCCGAACAGTATCACCAACTGTCGAAATTGGGATATGTAACACAGATGAAATTTTTCTATATCCCAAACCATCTCTGTGCAGTTGAATAATTGATTCTCTAGTTGATTTAGACGATTCTGCAGTTTTAGGCATTTTTGAAGAGAGTAAAATTTAGGCCACCCTCGAATGAAGATATCAGGTAATGAATGACTGCTGTTAGAAAGATTCTATGACGTTCTTTTGCATTCTAGAATGTTCCAACGTTTTCTGATTCTAAAATATTCCCTTGAACATAACGGATGACAAATTATTGGCGAATCAAATTCTTTTTTTACGATGTGTTGGATACTTTTGAATCTTAACTTTTACAAAATTGCAATTATCAAGTCAACATTTAATGATATTTTATTTCAAAACATAAAAGTATTCTAACGTAGAAAGTATCGAGCGGTAGAGTGAATAATGATAAAAAATGCTCGTGGAAGAAAATAAGTTTCCAAATTCAATATAAAAAACGCTACCAAAGAATGGCAGCAATTCAAAAACAAATTCACTGCGCTTTAATCGAAAGTGTGCAGAAGAAGGCCATGAAAAGAAGGCGAACTTTATAAACTAGTTCGTTCATGATATACCCCATCTCACATTACTTGACACTTAAATAAGTGCTCTTCTCTGCTGTGAAAAGACCTCGGATGTATGTGAATCTATCAGAAACAATAGAAAGTTGTTACTTTTAACATAAAATCTCAACCTTATTCTATTTAAAAGTTTCAAAAAAACTAAAATGTAAACAGTAAAAGTGTCGTCTGCAGTAGTGTCCATATAATCACCAAAAATTTAAAAGTCAGTATTTTATTTTCATTAAAATACGCAATCAAAGCTTTGCTTCCTTTTTATGGCACTGTAAAGCATAAAGGTGGTCTGGACAACAAATCTCGTAAAATTGTTTCAGACGAAAGTTATGTGGCCGGGAATACTGAAATTGCTATGTGGCAAGCGATGACAAGATACTACTCTGCAAAAGCAGATTATATTGAAAGTCTTAATTCGAACAAGTGCATCATTCTTTGACATACGTGTGTGTCATTGTTTAAACAAAAATTTGGTTTACATTTTTAAACATTCGTAATAAAAATCTTCATAGGGTAATGAAAATATTCTTTTTGAAATTAATAATTGCAAAAAAGTGTGAAGAGCTTAAAGGCGTATGTCAATTTTTTCTAATTTTACCTTCAAAAGAGAATTCTAAAAGTTATTCAGTCGTATTCTAAAAAACTTTTTAAACATAAAAGGGAATGTCCAAAACTATCCAGAAAATAACTATCAATGCACATTTTAAAAGTTACTATTTAAATACCAAACATTTTGGTAATGCGATCCCTAGTACGTACCCATCTTCTGGTTACTTTACTATTTCATCATCATCACCTTCAAAATTAGATATGGTGACGTCGAGTTTTGGCAATGGGACGCTATTAACTAATGCATGATTATGCAAAACGCAACAATCCAAATTAACTTTGGATGCAAAAACTAGGCAAAGATGAAGTGTTCCACCAGTGACGTGAAGACATTTGAACCTGCTCTTTAATACCCTAAAGCAACGCTCAACAACACATCTTGCTTACCTTTGCACCCTATTAAACCGATGTTGGTCCTACTAAACCGATGTTGGTCCTATTAAACCGATGCTGCGCCCGATTAAACCGATGTTGTTCACTTGTTGACTATAAGTAGGGTGTAATCATACAATTTTCCAATCTAAATCCTGAATCACCCACTATCAATCTTTTGGGAACTCGATTAGATTTGATTGTATCATATAATTCCAACTGAATGTACACAAAACTGTCGTTTGCTGCTCCTGGAAATTCAGTTTTAGCATATAAAATTATTAACTTAGCACTAGACAATATAGCCAACGAGTTTAATGCATGGAATCCTTTCCAGCTCACGTAAACATACTCGTTCAAACGTGGCTTCTTCATTCAAATAAAAAAACCATCACTGATTGCAATACAGTTTTGAAATTGAGCAATTTTGAAGAATTCGTCAATTAATTTGTCTGACACTGCTTCTTCTGTTGGAAAGATAATCCATCTACTCTTATATCATAAATAGTCTCCACAAATTGCTACACAGCGATTAGCAGAAGCTTTGCAAACACCAAATATTTCGGCTAAATTTCTCCTGTCATTTCCATATGCCAAGTACTTCAGTCCAATTGAAATCACAATATGCGGTGACAAAGCGTGATTTTCGAAAGTAGATCTTTTGAGAGAGACTTGGTATTCTCGGATCAAAAGTTGAATTATTAGTTGGTCTTTTGCATATAGTCAACGCAGAAATCCGGAAACATATATAATACCAATAGCAAAAAGAGGAGACTATATTTTTGATGTTACTTATATGACTGGCAACTAAAATCGTAATCAGTTCGCTTGCGAAACTATTGTTCTTCATTAAACTATTTTAAACATAGTTACTACTCTTCCTTCCCAAGAACCTTTGTAATGCACCCTTTCACAAGAATAATATCCAGTATGAACAACAGTCCATTTTAAAAATGATCTTACTAGAGCATCACAGAGAAAAGTTCTAACTTTAACAGTGTGTTCAACTGATTTTATTGTCAGACCGAATAACTTTAAACCACACAATTTTTGTCATTCTTCCGTAAATGGATATAAAGACGTAATTAAAAAGGCAATTTAGAAAGGAATTAAAGCATGAACGTATAAGAGTGGACGTGCAACTTATTACAGTTTAACTTTTTGCATTAGTTTCAACTTTTATAGAATTTGTTTAACAAGTTTGTTCATTATAAAGTAACTACTTCACGTGTTGACAAATTACTAAATAAATTACACCAAGATAAAGAAAGTTAGTTGTCGGCACGAACAGATTTTATCATTTTTTCAAGATGAACATTTGTAAACTTGGGAACTTTTTTCGTGTAAACAAAGTCTGTGAATGATAAAATAGTCCTGTAAGGATAAATTTAAAATTACTAAAAAAAGTAGTATAGCTAAATATAAGTTTATCAAGATCTGATTTCATTCAATTCTTTCGTCCTTCATTCGCCAGCTTAGTCTTTCATTCACCAAGCTATTTTATAATTCATTTGATAATGCAAAACCTTTTCAAAAATGATTTAAATTTATAATTATCTTATAAAATGCGGCA
>QPEY01000019.1:115140-129648 GCA_014706445.1 Hydra viridissima
CATACCAATAACTTGCAATTTGATGTCACTAGGAACTGATTTTCGACCCATTTGCACGCAATTGAAATTAATTTGAAATTCACAATATTTTAAGTTGATTTTTTATGAATTAAAAGCTGCCTGATGATGTTGTGATGAATTTTTTGATTGAAAAACTTCTCAATTATTTGCTAATTAATTGATAAATTCGCTGCGAAAAAAAGTTTCGCAGCCGATTTATCAATTAATTTGCAAATAATTGATCCTAAATAAAATCGTTTAAACTTTTGTGAAACCTCTTCATTTGTATCACCTACCTTTTAATGAAATTTCTGAGTAAACGGTAATGAGTCAAAACCTACTTTTTTTTATTCTATTAACAAATAACCTATTTACCAAATTGGAAAAATAGTTATTTTGATATCTATTTCCGTTAGATTTTTATTCAAGAAAAACCGAAGATTAGATTTGAAAATTCTGCAATCGTTTAAACTTTCGTGAATAGCTGTAGTTAGTAGTAACAGACTGGTTCATAACATTTCCCGTCACATGAAGCTAGTTGAGTCAATGCCAAACTTTATGCGAATTCATCTCCACCGAATGTTAAAAGTTAACTAGTGCGCTTAAACTTTCTTATATGTTGAAGTAAATTCAAAACTGAAAAAATCTTTCAAATATTAAAAATAACCTTCTTTTCATCGGCTTGCAAATATACTGATGTGAGACATTGTCGAATTTTGTATCATTTTTCATATTCCACGTGGGATAAATATGGGTAGTTTCTAATAAAATTAGTAATAGTTAAGTGTTTAAAGTTTGATAAAAATTGAACAACAATTTAAGTGAAGATAAAATTAAACCATAGATCTGATACTCACAGTCACAGTTTGAAATCAAAGAAATTTTTTAAAGCTATTTGAAACCTTTTGTTGGTAACTGCTCCACTGATTTTCTAAACACAGTCTTTTGATATACTTGTTCCGGGTTATCACCAGAGAATTGTTTATAAAAAACATCTGATGTTATTATGATGTCTGCAATCCCAACAACAAGTAAGGACACATCAATTCCAAAAACTGCAGAAAACTTTAGAAACGAATCAATGAAGAGCTTTCGTACCTTGAGTAAGCAATTTTAAATTACTTTTGTAACTGACAGTTGTTAATAGAAAAAAAAACTATCCAATATTTATAAATATACAAAGGTAATTACAGTCTAAATAACAATCTGATTGTGTTAACTAGAAATTCCTTCCATCTTCTTGCTCCGTCCACAATTAATTTTTTATTACCACATTAATTTGTAAAAAAATCTTGAATGCTTGCAAGGGTTTCTCAGTGCTTGAATAGTTTAACAGCGATTGGCTTACATTTATTTAAAAACTTAATAACCAAGAATTAAATTGAATTAAGTAAATGTTCCCATGCAGTTTTTATTCCAATTCTATTGAAAATTGTATTTAAAACAAAATTAGACGAATACTTTTTAGACCCCCTGTGGAATCCAAATTTATTTTTTGAACTGTTTCGAGATATTTAAAACCTCTCAACGACGTTTTGATGTAAACAACTGTTGAAACCTAGTTCTATGAATAATCTTCAATTATAAGAGAAATGTGCCAAAATTATCTGTTTCATATCATTTGCATTGTCACTTACAAAAATAAGATTGAAATCTTTATCATTAATTGACGATGTAGAGTTAACGCTTAAATTGCTCCACAGAAATCTTTGAAACTTGATTGTTTGCTGAGAGCGCAAGATAACTGTGATATTTTCAAGATCAACCACACAGTCTGTACTTGTAGTCATATTGATGTTAATATAAATTTCGTAGCTGAAATAAAATATTTTATGACGACAGGGAAAAAATGTTAGTCACAAAATTAAATACTTAAGGCTATCGCCTCTGCTTAACTAATCGTCCAAAATACATTTTTCTGAATCAATTTTAAATGAAAAAAGAGTCCATCAACTTTAAAAGTATTAACAATGAAACACAATCAACTTTAAAAATTAATTATTTCTAAATCACAATATGTAATTACAATATGTAATTTTTATCAAATCGTAATTCATCCGGTTTATAAGAATCGAATTTTTATAAGAATCGCTGTTGATCTTAAAAAATTTTTTAACTTACTTATATCTGTAACTCGACGACGCAACAATAAGTTTGCACTTCCTTGTTGGGCGTGTAATTATGAATGGAGATAATGTTATCCACACTGAATTGACATTGGTAACTGTTATCACAGCCCATTCCTTGTGATTGTCTGTAACGGACATATCACCTACCTAAAAGATTTTGTTTGTTAAGTTACGTGATTATCTTACGACAAACAACCCAAATTTACTTCTTACCTTTGTTGCGAGAGAATAAAAGTTTTCAAACTTTGTGTTCAGATTTCCAGAATACGTTTCCTCAACTAAATGATATAGCTTGCTATCATTATGTCGTTGCGATAGTCTTGTTGAATAGGAATCTCTGTTGACATCTATAAAGCTTGTAATAATCATTCTTCCAGATGGCATCAGCGGCTCTCTTATATCATCGATAAAGTATAAAACGCTTTTATCGTTTCCTTCTAGATAAAAACTGATTCGAACTCGAAAGTTGACAGAAGAGCCGATAGAACATATTGAAAGCTCTGGTTTGAAGATCGAAGCTAAAATTTAACAGTTAGAAGGTGAAAATAAAAATTAAAAATGAAATTTGAATTTCAAACATATTTAAAAAAAAATTTTTTCTTAGCAAAATTTATTTTTGAAAAAGTTCAAAGTGTTGGAAACAAAGATTCTAACAGTTATTGCTTAAATGTTTACAAAGAAAATGTATTTGCTTGCGTCCTGACGACTCCAGTACAGCCGAGCCCATTTGCGTTATTGTGCAGAAACAATTAGAAGGACCAACCATGGCCCCTTCATACAATTCTCCGTTATCTACTTTCTTCCAGCATATCTGCACACAGTCACTATCACTTGTAAAACCAGTGATCCAAACAATTTCGTTTACGTAACCCAAATGATAGATTGGTATGTCATTTACAGAAAATGAAACTAAAATTGATTGTAAAAAAAAATAAATAAAAAGATTGCATTAGTAAAAATGATCAGAATTATTATTTTTAAAGGAGCAGTATTCTTTAATATGTTTTTTTCTCATTTATTTTAAAGTCTCCCTTGCCTAGGCAAATTTAAATATTATGCGCATTAGTTGTTAAAATTTCAACTTTCAGGGTTTTTCATGTATACTCAGTTGTTTTTTCATTCATCAATGTTAGAAATAATTTTTTGTAAGTAAAATATATTCTAGTAAAACTATTTTTCATTTATATAAAGCATTTACCTTGTAAAAAACGGCATATCAACATTAGGTTTAGTATGTCGTTTCTGTTACACATCTCTTAATATTTAAAAAATGCTCCAACCGTAAAGGAATTTTCACTAAGTCATTACTAAAAATTTAAGGTTTATTCTGTTATTTCTTTCTTCTTTACCATCTTTAGTTTGATCGTTAATTTATCATTTGCTGTTTTATTTGCAGATAACTAGTTAAGTAGTTAGTAGAAATGTGAAAAGCATGTTTAAACATACATTTTGAATTTCAATTAATGTTTCATAAGCGTTAAGCATTAAATCATGATAACCATGGCAGCGAATAAAATAGAACTGAGACAGCTCTTCTAATAATAAATGATTCTTATGCTTGAAGAGTTCTAAAGTGTTGCGCAAAATTTTTTCTACCCCCAGCAAGAAAAGGTATCGTTTTCCAAAAATAAATTTATTTCTGCATGATGTATAAAGTTTACTTACAGGTTGAATATAACAAACTCGGAAAAAAAGTTCTTGAATAATTAATATTTTGTTTTAAAGCCTTTAGTTTCCAGACAATATGAATAATGATATTTATAAAAAAATATGAATATTGATAATTTTCTATTTAAAAGTTTAGTCGTTCTTAATATAGCGAAAGAATGAGGAGAAAAAATTCGCCAAAAAGAACTCGCATTGAACAAGTGTTTAACTGCCCTCTCAAATCCTTGTATGTGAACAGGGGAATAAAGAACTGCCTGGACACTCCAGGAACTTTTCTAGATTACTATTGCTCATTTGAGTTCAGTGAATATGGTTGCATTCAAGTTTAAGTTATGTAACTTGTATGCTCTGAGAACTGGGGTTCCCATTTTTTGCGGATTTATGATTTCAGGAATTTTATTAACAAATTTTTTTTTTATTATTTTTAAATTTATTAACAAATTCCCTTTCAATCTTGTTTTGGCTGCAAAGTTATCTTTGTAATAAGATTTCAGAATAAGAATGCCATGCTAAAAATCTCATATAAAATTTCAATTATTATTTGTACATTTTTATTTCAAAGTTTGGAAAGAGTGAATTGTTTCAAGATGTGTCATGGCCCCTCTATGCAACTGTATTTCACTTTGATTTGGAACCATAAAGGGAAACAAAGTGATTTAAGAAACTTTATTCAAAGTATTTAAATTCATCTCCATCTTATCCATGTTTGCCAATTGAAAATGAAAGTAGAGAAAAACCTGTTGAGCCGCCTTGAATGGACTATAGTACCTAGCTTTCGGTTTGATAACTTTCAGTAAGATTTTCTAAAGTTACTTTCAGGAATATTTTATACACATATTTCAGATCTGCAGATAACTCATTTGCAATTTTTTCACAAAGTTCAATTAAGCAAGGACATACAGATATTTGTTTCCACTATGGAAGTTGCTCTCCAACGTGACTAAAATGGAAAAAAAGTGCAACTTATGTCCATTTCAGTCACCTTGGAAAGCAACTTCCCTAGGCGCCTAGAAAATCCGGCCTTTGAGATTGTCTTACCATCAAGCTCTTTTATCAAATGTCGAAGACAGAGTTCATTTGTGTCAAGTGAACAAATTAGCCATCCTAACCTTTGCTGCAATTATATATGAAGTTTCAAACTTCATATCTAATAGCAGGAAAAGCCATATTTTGAATCTTCATATAGTTTCTCTTTAAAATCCTTACTTTTATCTAATACATCAGTTTTTTCTGTGTAATAAGATCATTTTAAATCACTATTAGAATATCCTCCCTCGTATGTTATCGATATACTTTGATCTCAGCACAGAGCCCTCGTTCAGGATTTTTTAGACCATCAGAGTGAAGCCAAGCGCTTTGGGACTGAGATCTGTGGCTTGGTGAATCTACTGCTCTATCCTTAGGTAAAATATCTGGGTCCTATAGCTTCTAGCGCGGCTTTCGGCAGAGCAAAAATGAGCACAGGAAACATCGTTGTCAGCAATGCCTACTCAAATGCTAACCTCGTGGGAGCGCACCGCAAGGATTGCCGTGGCATAGGGAAAAAAACCTAAGAGAACTGTAATATCAGAGGTGCCAAAAATATGCTAAAATTTATGAATTAATACAACAAGACAAACGTGCCCTTTTCGCCATATACGCAAACTTTGTCTGTGAAAGGTGCCCCAGTCTACGTAGCAAAGAGTTCGACATGTCTCATATCAAAGGAGGTCTCACCTAGCTACTGCTAAGTGAGGATACAGAGCGGTGGATAAACTAAGTGACCCTTCTTGTAACGTGGTGAGAGTGTAGTGGAGCGCTTCTTGGCTAACCTCAAGGCTGAGCTGGCCGAGATTACCGAATTCTTTGAATCTAGAGATAGAGCGATAAACTCAAAAGAGCAGTACTTTTATGGGAAAAAGGAACAATATTTCATCTGTAGCAAATCTCTTTGCGATGACGGGTTCCCCATCATCGCTACACTAGTGGGAGGTCTAGTGGAGCTGCTCATTTCCAATATAGCTCCAAAAAATATGAGAGCGAGCGCAAGAACAAGAAACACCCAGTTGTCTTCTGTAACCTAAGGGGAGACGATGGGCAAGTCATCATGCAAGCTTAAGGTAGAGATAAAGAAAACGAGAAAATCAGCTGCAACCCCAACACTATGGAGAAGTATATAACCTTCTCTATTAGCATCCTGAGCTTCATAGACTCTATGCAGTTCATGAATAACTCGCTAGCTAATCTATCGAAGAATCGGAAGAACAAGGATCTTAAGATCACGAGTATAGATCTCAAAGAAGCTGAGCTAGAATTGATGACACACAAGGGTGTCTATCCCTATAATGGTCTCTACCCCTTTAAGTATGTTGGCAGCCATGACAGATTCAATTAGGCTTGTCTACCATTAAAGGAGGCATGCCACTATAAGCTGGAAATGAGCGGGATAAAGAATGAAGACTACGTCCATGCGTAAGATATTTGGGGAAAGCTTGGATGTAAAAACTTTGATCGCTATCATGATATCTACCTGAGGACAGATGTAACGCTGCTGGGAAATTTATTCAAATAAATTTCCCAGCAGCGTTACATCTGTCCTCAGGTAGATATCATGCCATGCTCAAAAAGACTGTAGTCGAGCTCGAGCTCTGACATCGATATGCACCTGTTCTTAGAAAAGGCTCTTTGTGGGGGCGTCTCAATGGTCTGGAAAATATTTGCCAAGGCCAATAATCCTGGAAGTCCAGACTATGATGTGTCAAAGCCTAACAATTGCATTTTGCATCTGGACGCCAACAACCTCTCTGGATGGGCTATGATGCAGCCACAACCCGTTGGTGGCTCTGAGTGGACACTATCAGAGCTTGGTGAGGTCCTAGGGACGGTTGATGAAGAACCAAAAGGCTATGTCTATAAGGTAGACATCAAGTACCCAGAGCACTTGCATAAAATTCATAACAACTACATTCTAGGCCCAGAGACCATAACAGTCTCCGAAGAGTGGGTCAGCAATAAAAATAAAAAATATTAATGAGAAGTTGAAGTGCGACTACAAACATTGTGTTAAGCTTGTGACTTAACTCCGACATAAGGAGCGGTATATCGTACACTTTCGAAACCTCATGCTCTATCAATCGTTAGGTATTGTGTTTACAAAAATCCAAAGAGCCATACGATTCAGGCAGGAGCCATGGACGGCCTCATATAATGATATGAACACCAAGCTTAGAAAAAAGGCCAACTCCAAGTTTAAAAAAACCTTCGAATTGTCTGAAAAATCCACCTCTGATCTGAAAGAGCGAGCGCTGAGTCTAGGATAGCCGACTGTTAGTTAGAAAAAGACTTCTTTAAGCTGATGAATAACAGTGTCTTCGGTAAGACAATAGAAAACCTGAAAGAGGATGTGTGTCGATCTTGTGCAAGCCAACGAGACAGATTGATTGAGAAGGCTCGTTACCAACCCGGCATAGCTATCTCACAGGATATTCAATGGTTATCTGGTGGCCATCCACAGCAAAAAACGAAGCTGAAGCTTAATAAACGGTATATGTCGGCAAGTTGTACTTAACTTGTCAAAGTACTTAATGTATGACTTCATACAATGTACAATGGATAAAGGCAACATATGGCCTTAAGGCGCAGCTACTGTATATGGACAGAGACAGCTGGCTGTTTGAAGTTGAAACAGAGGACCTCTATAGAGATATGCGGGAAAGAGAGCCGATCTCTACGACTTAATCGAATCCCCGAAAAATCATATATGCTTTGATGAGAGAAATGAAATAGTCGCAGACAAGTTTACAGACGAGTGTAACGGTTGACTCATCCATAAGTTCGTTGGGCTCAGGTCTAAAATGTACTCAACCCTTTTAAGGTTAAAAAAAGAATGGAAAACAGGAAGAAGGCGAAGGAGGTTGGGAAGGCTGTAGTTGGTAACGAACTACGCCATGAGTCATATTTGGAATGTCTGATAAGCCAAAAAGAGACACACAAGTCGAGATCTGGAGTGTAGCAAACCAGATCGGTGTCTATGAGCAAGTGAAGACCACTTTCAACCCTAACGACACCAAACGATGGATATAGTCGAATGGGATCATAAACAACGCCTACGGCAACAGTGAGTATGTCGAATGATCCTATCCGGTGGTAACTCGGACCCATCAGGAACTATGTAAAAAAAAGAGCCAGAAGATATTATAGGTTCCCCGAGAACGACAGCCCCTCCTAGCTGGTTGTGAGGACGTCTAAGAGACTTTCACTGTCATGATAGCGTCTTTGAGTTTCACACCTAATAACCTGATAGGCTCATTATTGAGGGAGGCTAATAGTGATGGTAGTGACCTAATGGTCTATAATGGCAACTTCCCTCCCATCTTTACTGTTTGCTAAATTTTTGAGTGCATATCCTCTGTAATATAGGTGCAGACGTGAAACCACCAAATAGTATTTGACTTGAATGCCATTATAGGATAGACTTTTCTCAAATTCTTCTGTGAAGTTGTGTAGGCACTCTGCAACTTGAGGATCACGCTTTTCATTGTCATTTACGGTTCTTTTGCAAAGCAAGTGGAGATTTAATATGTATTTTTGAACTTTATGCATGGTCACCTGTTTTTCAGAAGACCAGGAATCAGAGCATCGCTTACATTCTGCCAGAAACGGTAAATTGTTGTAAATATCCTCTTATGGTATTATCAGCTTTTTGCATCTGGTAAAGAGAAAGTGGGTGGTACGATCTGAAAGAAACTAGCGAAGTTATAAATGTTAAAAAGGATGCAAATTAAAATGTTTCAATAGTAGATCATAAATAGTAGGTCATAAATAGTAAATACATGAACCTCAAGACACATCGGTGTGTTTTGAGTAATTTAAAATATATATTTTTCGTCAAAAAATGTCACATTTTACTCGGAAGTTCCGGTTTTCGCGCATTTTACAGCATTACTGGGATTTAAAAATACTAAGTTATATTAAAAGAGTAAACTACTTACTTTAAGTGACCTTTAACTCCACTGGTACTACCTTGAGACAGCTTCATCATCAATTTGTACTTATCGCACTCAGCAAATCCTGTAAGGAACAGAGATGTCATCCTCTTCTCTGTCAAGCTTGGTAAAGTTATTCCAAAGAGGCATAGTTTCTTGAAGATGATTTGGTTTGGTAGTGGTTTGGTGTACTAATCGGATCACTGGAGTAAGAAGTTTGAGACTGGTAGTCTTTCTCAACTTTAGTCAAGATTATTGGAGGCTAATTTAATTTTATGAGGTAATTAACCACTATCTGCAATCCTATAACACCCGTTCCACATCTTCTAAATGGGTTGAATCTATTACTCTAAACTTTAGAAAGTGGGTTGTATCCACGCCAGATGATGCTTTTTCTCATCCGATGATTTAGATTTATGGGTTTTTACACTAATTCTAAACTGGCTCTGATTTCTCTAAAAATTCAAATTCTCGGAAAGCATTTGCGAAAAACAAAATGGCGCCTAGTAAACGATTTTACAGCTCTAAAATAACAATCAAAACAAGAGGACCAGGAATATCAAAAACAAAAAAATTTTTTTTTAGTTTGTTAAGCCCTGCTTTAGTTTCTACTCAAGAAAATAGTTCAAACTCAAATGCTATATCTATAAATAATACCCTAAGTGATAATGAGACAGACTTGCAAGCCGAGAAAAGTGGTTCCTCAGAAATATGTTCTCAGCCTTCAATAACAAGTTATTTAAAACGAAAACTTAAAGAGGATGATGATTGGGAAAATTTGAAAGAGAAATTAAAATTAGTATTTATTGAGAATCAGTTTTTAGCAAGCGATGCTTTATGCACATCATGCATAAAAAATAATTAAGTTCCTCCAAGTAAAGCTGTTAGTCGTTGTGAAGATTGTGGATGGCAACAATACTTCTGTTGCCATCCACAATCTTCACAACGACAAACAGCTTTACTTGGAGGAACTTGATTATTTTTTATGCATGACAATCTTCAATACGGTATCAAACTATAAAGCAATAAATACTATCTTAATACTATATATTTATATACATTTTGTAGAATTGTAGTCAATGCAGGGCTGGAGAATTAATTGAAAACATAAGATCAAAAGGAAGAAATGAAAATTATGATGAGAAAGGTGTTTTTGGTAGAATTTGTAGATATGGCTTTCCGAAAGGATTTGTTAATTTGAAGCATGGTGAAATGGCAAGCTTATTTTTTATATTAGTTATTCATTATATTAGTTATTCATTTTATATTAGTTATTCATTAAACTTTATTTTATTAAACTTGAATTTGTGTTTTTTTTTTGTTTTTTTTAATATTTTAGGATATCATATGCTGTTTATGAGTTAAAGTAGATGATTGAACCATATGTTGGCTCAACTAATATTGAAATCAAATGCACGTATGATAAGCTTGCATTCTTCATAACCACCTTCAGGTGATATATTTTGTTAAGCTTTTGTCTGTATTTTTTTATTAATAAGCAAATAGTGTTTTGCTTTGTGATAAAATTAAAACTTAAAATATAAGTTTTCTTTTGTTGAAGAAACTACCACGTATGATGCATAAAGCGAAATAAAATATTTCATTAATATTAAAAAAAAAAAACTGTTTTTTTTGTATTTTATAATATCATTTACTGGATGTACCAAAAGACTGCCCAAATATATTTAATGCTGTAATGTATTAACATTAATGTTATGTAGGTTAGTCTTTTCAAATTTTAGAATGAAAACTGTTACATTCTTGGCAGTTGTTTAGACAAAGTTCAATTTGGTATACCCATTTTTCATGCATATGTTCATATCTCTAAATGTCAGGTAGTTAGAATTTCAATTATAACAGCTTTTATTGGTCTTTTATGAACCATGAAAAAAAAATGTAAAATTTTGTTGTTGAAATACTAATAACAGGAAGAGTAATGATCCTCGGCGTGTGTTAAGGGATTTGGTTTAACAGATGAAGAAGGTATAGAGAGACTGTGGTCATATTTAAGAAAGTTTTGTTACATGACAAAAGAAATGAAAGCCAGCAGAAGACCTGATTTACTAACAGAAGCTTTATTACAATATGCTCAAAGAGTGAGTCGAAATCAAGGTATTGTTTATGCTTCTTTTTTTTGCTGTTTTGTTAAGATTGACTTTTTATACTAAAATCTCTATTAAAGATCAGTAAATGTTTTTTTTTTTGTTTTTTGTTTTTTTTTTACAATAGTTTTTACTTTCAGGCAGGTATTTGGAATAGAATTTAAAAAAGGCAAAAATTTTAAAAGAAAATTCTTTAGCAGAACTGGAAGAATTGACTGGGCAACTACCATGTAGTTTTATTTTAAATTGTTTTGTAGATTTGAATAGTTAAGTTAATTTTTACATATGTTATTGAAATCAATGCATGCTATCTAATTATTATAGAAATGAATTAAGTTGGATGCAAAACGAGTGGTTGGCTGAATTGTAAATTTATACATAACATTTTTTCTCTTGACAGCTGAAATTATTGTCATTGATTCGCTTGTAGAGGAATGGAAAAGAGAGCAGATTGAACTTTTAGGGGCAAAAAAAGGTACCTTGAATTTTTATTAAAGTTTTTTTTAATAAAGTCAAATAGCTTTTTAATATATAGGTGTATAATATAGTGTATAAGATATATCTTTAGTATCATGTTAAACAACGTCTTCCTGGGAAGTTGACTATGCTCTTCTGTTATGGGATCACTTTCGATTAAGGTGGTAGTTAGTCATTTGTTGAGTTTTAATATGGAACTGTTTAAAAATATTTTTAAAGTTGTATTTTTCATGACAGTATTTGTGATTTAAATGGTTAAAAAACATAATCATGCTTCATTTCTTTTAATGTTCAATGAAGATACTCTTAAATAAATTTAATAACATTTTATAAATTTTTTTTTGACAGTTTTACAGTGTAATGTTTTTGTTTTTTTTTTCTTTAAATACATGTAAAGAATAATCCTCTTTAATTCAACAATTATCTCCAGTAAAGTTATAATTTTCCCAAAATCCGCTTTTTTTGTAGAAACTCAATTGCATCATTACAGTTAAATTGAAAAAATCATGGAGATCTGATCACTAAAGCATGCAGGTATTAGGTTACTTAAGGTTTAAGATAACACAATATGAAGATTAAGGACTTTTTTGGAAAGATGGAAAAACTCAAATCCCACTTTTATATTTGGAATTAAAGTTGTTGAAAAAGTAAGAAGAGATTCTATTCTCATGAAGCTGCATTCATTGATATATAAATTGGATTTTATGTACTTTTTCTATCTTTTGGTACTTAAGAAATTCTAACCCTAACTTTTAGTACTAGAGTTGTAAAAAAAGTATCCTTAAAGTAAGAAACTTTCTAGTGCTAGTTCATTTGCTTAGTTTCTTATAAAAAAAAAAGTGTATAAAGTTTAAAGGAGTAGAAAAAGGAAAGGAGATAAACCATCTTTGAAAGCAATCAACTATCAATACTAATAGTTACGAACAAAATAATTCGTTTACACCCAATTAACCTGTATGTCTTCATTAAGTATAAACTGGTATTAACACCTTTTTTCTTTCATTATAAATTTCGAATTTTTTTATAATAGATCACTAATTTTCATTATGCTGCGCAAATTACATCGCTATATCAAGTTCGCTCAATACATTGTTGCCATAAGATAAGTTCGAGCATGCATTTCATTATGTTTCTTGTATACAAAGTAAGAACAACTAAAACAAATTAATTTCTTTTTTTTTTTTTTTCGAGCTATAGGAACTGTAGGATGTTGCTCTTAGGAATTGTAGGATGTATCTACGCCAAATGTATCTCCAAAATATGGGCCCAATGTATACCATGTCTGACATTTGAAATCAGCAGGCTTGAAAACTAGAGTGTAATGACTATTTTTATTCATCTTTGAAAACACTTCAGCTTTCAATCCCTTTGTTTTGTAGAGTGACTGATACCTATTAAAGTACATAGTTATATGAAATTCAAAAATCTTCAGTAAACTTATATTTTAAGAAACTGGGTATACAGTTGTTTTATAATGCTATTTTACTCCAATACAGCTATAAAAAGTATTTTACAATATTGATACCATTTAGCATAATGAAAGTGATCAATACTAAGGATCCCAATACAAATTTGATGAGGTTTTAGTCAAGGTTTCACTTTTGGGTTAACATAAATTTAATTTTTTTTTCAAATAATTATATAGTAAACTGTTCCAATTTTGTACAGAGTAATTTACAAGAATATTTGAAGTAATGTTAATATTTTAGGTACTTGGAGAATCAACACTTTGGAATGTCTTTGAATCTGGTGAGCGGCCTTTCCCAGATTGAGTGATTTTAGGGTACAGTGTCTATCCTAACACTGATGGGCTAATTTCTCCTTTCCCTGGTGCAGTAAACGGACCTCAATCAAGATATAACCAAGCTCACATTTTCACAAGAAATTGTATTGAACGAGCATTTGGGGTTGTTAAGCAACGCTTCTATGCATTGAGCACTTTGCTGCAAAACTTGTCCAGTGTGCATTTTGTTCTTCACAACATGTGTATTGCTGTAGGAGATGATGGTTCTGATTTTCAGGAAGATAAAGGTGTTCAGGCCAATGTTGTTCAAGAGGCTCCAGTTCCAATGCCACAGAATGAGAACCGTCGTCAGCAAATTCTACAAACTTTTTTGTAATTATTTAAATTAGTGTTAAATGAATAATTCAAATAGGTGTTACATCTAAATGTTGAAAGACTTGTAAATAAGCACTTGTATTATGTTTATTTTATAACAACCATTACTGTATGTAATTTTTACTTTATATGGTCAACCAATATCCCAGTGCTTATCGCCTTCTTGAGGGAAAAATTTGTAAATGATCAAGATTGCTAAGTACCCATAAATGATTAAGAATGTTTGTTTAGGATGTTAATATAAGGTGCGTTCATATAAACAAAATGGTCAGAAAAGGCAAATCCCATTTTACTTCAAAACATAAAAGTATTCTAACGTAGAAAGTATCGAGCGGTAGAAAGTATCGAGCGGTAGAAAGTATCGAGCGGTAGAGTGAATAATGATAAAAAATGTTCGTGGAAGAAAAATAAGTTTCCAAATTCAATATAAAAGACGCTACCAAAGAATGGCAGCAATGCAAAAACAAATTCACTGCGCTTTAATCGAAAGTGTGCAGAAGAAGGCCATGAAAAGAAGGCGAACTTTATAAACTAGCTCGTTCATGATATACCCCATCTCACATTACTTGACACTCAAATAAGTGCTCTTCTCTGCAGTGAAGAGGCCTCGGATGTATGTGAATTATCAGAAACAATAGAAAGTTGTTACTTTTAACATAAAATCTCAACCTTATTCTATTTAAAAGTTTCAAAAAAACTAAAATGTAAACAGTAAAAGTGTCGTCTGCAGTAGTGTCCATATAATCACCAAAAATTTAAAAGTCAGTATTTTATTTTCATTAAAATACGCAATCAAAGCTTTGCTTCCTTTTTATGGCACTGTAAAGCATAAAGGTGGTCTGGACAACAAATCTCGTAAAATTGTTTCAGACGAAAGTTATGTGGCCGGGAATACTGAAATTGCTATGTGGCAAGCGATGACAAGATACTACTCTGCAAAAGCAGATTATATTGAAAGTCTTAATTCGAACAAGTGCATCATTCTTTGACATAAGTGTGTGTCATTGTTTAAACAAAAATTTGGTTTACATTTTTAAACATTCGTAATA
>QPEY01000019.1:140916-161748 GCA_014706445.1 Hydra viridissima
GATGATGATGATGATGATGACAATGATGATGATGATAACACTACGACTTTAACGATATCGATATCAATGATAATGACAAGCAATACTTTTTTGGGAAATGCAAAATTGAGGTTTTAAATTGAGTTTTTCATTTCACCTTTTTAAACTTAACTTTTCTCAGGGCACTTTTTCAGGTTTTAGCCCTTGCTACTCTGTACCTACGCCATTTTATTTTTGAGAAGATTTGCCTTTTTCCATTTATCACATTACGTTTTCCAGATTCATGTTTAAGCATCTATAAGGGGTAAAACATTTTCATTATTACTAAGAAATTTATTGAAAGAATATGTAATATATGTAATTGAAGTATATCCATATAAAAGTATATGCAGGACATTATAATATTGGAGTATTTTAGAATATATTTACACGGTTTACAACATTTTTTGAAAAAGCGAATCAATGTTTATTCAAAAATTATCGAAACCTAAACGAATAGAAGACAGACAATGCAAATTTCAATTCTCGAAGCCTACACGAATAGAAGACAGATAATACAAACTTCAAATCTCGAAACCTTCTCGAATAGAAGACAGATAATACAAATCTCAAATCCCGAAACCAACATGAATTTAATACAGACAATGCAAATTCCAAATCTCGAAGTCTTCATGAATAAAAGACAATATCAACTTCAAACCTCGAATAGTTAAAAACTTAACTATAAATTTACTTTATTTCGGTAAACCTGCAGTTAAGTGGCCTTAAATAACTTCGCTTTTTTAAATTTTTAAATTGCGGTGGAGAGTGTAGAAATGCATTTACATGGAATAAAAGTATGTACGCATGAGTGATTTTAAAAAAGAAATAAACTTTAGCTGATGCAATAAAAATAGTACAACGCGCTTGATTTTAGACTCAGGAACATTGTATTTTATATATAAGTATCAAATATTTTTATATAAAATAAAATACTCTCAGATAAAACTTGTTTTAATTCTTGTTTAATTATTTGTTAAAAGTTTTTCTTTTTTTTTTAAAAGGTAAATATTAAAGTTTGCGTGTCTCGTCCGTATCCTTTGTAATGATAAATTAAATGGCTATTTTCATAGTCTTTTAAAAAGACATCAGCATGAACAATTATTATATTTATCTATATTCTTTAACTACAATAAATAACTTATCAAAACTAAATTTACACATATAGGTATACAGATATAGGTATATAGTATTACATGTAAAATAGCAACATCATAAAAATAATATATAAATAACAGAAAAAGTTATATGAAAAATGCACAGTTCCAAATTTAAAAAACAACAACAACAACTGAAAAACCACTATAAAACTTATCTAATTTGCTTTTAATAAATATTGCATAATGTTTTAATCTTCGCGAACGAGCGAAAAAAGGTAAAATTGTTTTAGGCTGCTTAACTGTAGATTTACCTTTTTGAAAATATAACCTTTTTAAAGAAAAGAAACAGCTAGTAAATGCATTTATTAATTTTTGATTTCTTTCAGAATATTTAAAACTTTCTTTATTTTAATAACGAAAGTTTGTTTTTATCCCCATTTTAAAAATTTTAGCAGGATTGAAACTGTTTGCTCTAAGATTCAATGTGCAAGTATTCTTCTTGTTAAAGGTTTGACAACTCATGTTTGACAACTCAATTATGAAAAAAGTCTTTACGTAAGAATCTCTGCTGATCTATCAACCTCTTCTTTAAGTGAAAATCAGCACCCTCCTGCAAGGTGAATTTAAAACTTAAGTAAATTGCAACTATCATGTTTAAAGAGCATAAATCTCTTCTAACGCTTCAAAAGAGCATTCACTGCAGATAAGAAAATGAGCTATCATGAATAGTGAAATGCTTATGAGAATAAACTTGAGAGTAATTAAATTTTCAATAAAAATAGTCAAAAAAACATGCACAATCGAATCTTAAAATACAAGTTTGTATTTTTCTGTAAATATAAAGCGTAATACAAATACCAAATTTGAGTATCTGGAGAATTTTTTATTTTCCTTTAAATAAGTTCATTTATATTAGTTTTTTATATTTAAATCTTTTTAGTTTTTATATATTAAAATTTGTGCAATATTTATACCATTCAAAATATCTTTTAAAAACTATTTGTGATTAAGATCTTTCTTAATTGCATTCCACTTCTTAGTAGTTATAATAGCCATTGGGATTTGCATAGTGAAATCATATTGAATAATGTTATTTCGAAATGTGTATCCATATACCAAATTTGATTCAGGAATGTAGCCAATAACAGTAAGCATTTGTATAGGTAAAACTAAAAGATAAGAAGTTTATATATATATATATATATATATATATATATATATATATATATATATATATATATATATATATATATATATATATATATAACAGCGGTGAAAAAAATAATGCAACAAACTATTATACAATTTTGGTAAATATTATATTAAGTGTTTGATAAACTTTTCTCAGAAAAAAAGAAAAGTGTCTTTTTGTTGCTAATTGTTTTTTAATTACTTTTGTTAAATATTTGTTTTATAAACATTGAATTTTCTTGATTTTTTTAAATATACGATCAAATTAACCATTTCTGGTTTTGTTATTTTTTCCAGTAAATTTCCGCCTACTTTAAACAAAATTGTTAGTAACATGAGAGAAATTGAAAAAGAATTCACAATTTTTTTAAAAAAACAGTTTTTAACAATAAAGTTTATAAAAACATAAAAATTAATATCAGTTCAAAGCAATTGCTATGAATAAATGCATTTTTCTAAATGTTTAGATAGTGTATTTATTATTTTTTCCAAGAGTACTTAGAAAAAATAATAAATACACTATCTATCTAAACTACTGTATACATACATACATATATATATATATATATATATATATATATATATATATATATATATATATATATATATATATATATATATATATATATATATATATATATATATATATATATATATATATGTATAGATTTAGTCTAACAAGGTTAAAAAGTAAATTAAATGTTTAGCAACTAATGATAAACTAAAAATAGATTGTTGCTCAGACATCAGCACTTCAACTCTTCTATATATATTTTTATTAAGTGTAGATTAAGGTCTGCAACTTTGAATCCTATAAGTATATACTGATTTAGCTATTATGCATATTGATTTCTGATTTTTAAAATTTGTAATTTTGTATGTTTTTTACTCGGCCTGCTATGCATTTCAGTGATATAAATAATGACTTCAATTACCAAAAAATATTCAAAGGTGGTGAAGAAAATGAATAATTTTTTGAATGCCGAGGAAGTTTAAAATAATTAAATCTGATAATGTTGAGAGTAATTACAATTCTTCAGTAGACATGATTTTGACAACTTGGATTATGGAAACCATAATGAGGATAGATGTTGATTATTAGTTATTTGAAAGCCGATGAAATTAACAGCCCAAGTTTACTAGTCAGTAGCTTGAAAAGTGAAGGTTATGCACAATCGGATGATTGAAACAAAAAGCATTCTGACTGAAGTTGCAGTTAGATCTAAAGTGATGCACATACAACTCAATGAAGTGCTCGGTGTCTTATGGAACCATGGTTTTGACCTTCTAAAGGACAGTTAAGCACTTTTAAAACACTCAACAAACAATAAATACCATCAAATAATTGTTTGTGACTATTTGTATTTTGGTCTATAAAAAGTCCTCATAAACCGTTTAGAAATAGGTGACAATATTGAAATTCTGAATTTGAATATTTATGTTACCACTATACAAATCCTGTAGCTCAAAGTTTTGACCAATACTGCTCTCAATAAACCATTCTACTCCTATGATTGTCACTATCTTTCTATGAAATTCAAAGTCAAATTCTATAGATGTTGTTTTTTTTTGAAAAAAGTTATAAGTTCGATGGAACCCTTTATATAAGTTTAAGACTAGATCCAAATAAACCAAAGCGCTTTATACGCGTTTATATACATACATAGCGCATTATATGCGTGCTATAGGATTAAATCTTAATGTATATGTTTAATAAGACTCAATCAAAATCAAAACGCTTTTTCTAGGTTTTACGGAATTTGATTCTAAATGCTAATCTGTATTTCATCTTGAACAGATATTCGACCAAGTCTAAGAGTTACAGCTAAACTTTCTTTTAGAAGGTTAATAGAATTTCACCTGATTTTTGGGTATATATATATCTGTGTGTCTGTGTATGTATGTATGTATGTATGTATGTATGTATGTATGTATGTATGTATGTATGTATGTATGTATGTATGTATGTATGTATGTATGTATGTATGTATGTATGTATGTATGTATGTATGTATGTATGTATGTATGTATGTATGTATGTATGTATGTATGTATGTATGTATGTATGTATGTATGTGTTAATATGTATTAGTAACAGCAACTTGATAAGAACTCACATGTAACTTTAGCAGAACTTTTATCATACACATAACAGGAACTTTGTTGCCTAAATAAATTTTCAAATAAAAAAATTGTCTTTTAAAAAAAAAGTATAAATATTTTTTAGCATAAAATTATTCAAAAATGATTTGTGGTTGTAATTAACATTAGATTCATTTATTAGGTAAAATTTTTTAAAACTTATAACAATACTAATCATATTAACGTTGAAAATCTAACCTTCTAATAATAGGCTTACAGACGAATTGATAGCTGCCATTGACAAATACTGCTCCATTAATGTTATTATAGACCATTTTTGGATACATCGTTGTAAGAACTAAGTATTTTTAAACAATCTATGATATATTTACACTGGATTTGAAAATATACAAAAAACAGTGGACCAGAATGTGCATGCAGTTGTTTTCTAAAACACTTTTTGTTATTTACCTTGATTTGGCGGTTTTTTTAAACCTGCTCCGTAGTTGATTGCTTTTTTTCTCAAAACGGCAGTATTATTTTCGAACTCATATGAAATAATTTTCACTGCTATATTAGTATTGGTATCACCCACAAAAGAACTTGTTGGTAAAGTATATAACACAGAAAAATAAGTGTATGAAGCAATAAATAATTTGGGAATCTAAAAAAAAGGAAAAGCATTAGAAGTACATTAATTTTAAAGCAAGAATTACTTTAGGATTGTGATATGTATCCATATTTAAGAATTATATACAAAACTAGTAATGCGCCGAGAACAAATGCAAATTTTTTTTTTTGTCATCTTTCTAATATAAAATATATAACTATATGTTTTCATTAAAAGTTTTGCTCACATGGAAAACATTTTGCTTCTGCTGTATTATTCTTACAGTTTTAACACTAAGATCATCCCAATATACGTCTGTAAATATTAAATTTGATTGAGGATTCAATATGATAGTAACATTTTCAAGATCAGCCACACAATCGTTGCTTGTGGTTATGTGGAACGTTATTTGAAGCATATTCCTGAAATTGGAATCACAAAAGATGTTATGTATACTTTTTTTTATACATACTCTATATCAAAATAGATAAAAAAAAGTTATATTATTACAATTAAATACTAATTATTACTCCATTTTTTGTATTTTCATCGAAATTTGCAGTCGAAACTAAAAATTTTAAAACATCTCGCTTACCCAAAAACACCGCTTGATGACCAATCTAATAAACTGCACTTTTTTTCGCCACGAGTAATTGTAAATGGGATTAGATGCAACCACATGCTGTTATTATTAGATACAGTCAAAAGCGCCCACTGGGTATGACCATTCTCAACTGACATATCACCCACCTAAATATATTTTCAACCCTGTCAACACTTTTAAAACAATTTTTATTCTGCTGAATAAACTTTTATTAGTTTACCTCGGCTACAACATCATAAAAGTTTTCGTATTCTGTATTTATCCCGGCAGAGCCAACATATGTCTCTTGCACTGAATTTAATAGATGACTTTCGTTATGTCTTAGCGCTACTCTCGTGTTGTAGAAATTTCTTTGAAAATCAACTAAGCTTGTAATAATTAACCTGCCCGATTGTTTTAACGGTTCATTTAGATCGTCTATAAAACTAAAGCTGCTCATATCGTTACCTTCACTGAAAAATCGGATTCCAATTCTAAATGTTGCATAATCGCCAATAGAATATGTTGAAAACGTAGTAGTGATATAAGATACTGCAAAAAAGGAAAGAGTATAAAGGTTATTACTTAAAGCATACAATACAAAAGACATGAAATAAAGGATTAATATAAAAAAGATATTCTACTATGTAACTGTAATAAATCTTAGATAGAAAATTCAAACACTCTTCAAAATTATAAGTCCATACAGTTTTATGTGATTTTACATCTAAACCGTTTTAGCGGACTTGGTGTTTTTTAGTTTTTTTTTTACTGTAATTTGTTGCGGAATTTTTGTCAATCTGATAAAGTTGTTGAGTATTGCTCGTTTCAAAAGAAACTCGTATTTACAAGTACTCAAACTCAAAGTTCTCGCACCGAACTTCCTAAAAGAAGATTTTTTTTTCTGTAATTTAATTCGAGAAAAAACAACCTTGTAATACTCTTCTTACTTTGGATCCTGACGTTAAGCCTCTATAATCAGACGTTGCAGTTAGAAATTTAGAAAATGAAATCATCTTTAGATACCTTGAATATTGGTTTATGTTTAAAATTAAATAGCACTTATTTAAACTTACAACTTCACTTACAAAGAAACTCAACATGTCTATTGTTATTAACTGGTTGAGCAACTTTTGAAAAAATAGTTTTTACTGTGCAATAACACCAATAATTGTCCCTTGCTGCCCCAACAACTATTTTTCCTTTCAA
Organism: Hydra viridissima; assembly: GCA_014706445.1. NCBI lineage: Eukaryota > Metazoa > Cnidaria > Hydrozoa > Anthoathecata > Hydridae > Hydra > Hydra viridissima. The sequence continues at coordinate 147,710 of QPEY01000019.1, forward strand.
ATTCTCGTTCCAGCAATCAGATGCGCATGCCCAATCTGTTGTTATGCTGTTTAATCTGTAGTAGGCACCGTAATATCCTGGGGACCATTCGCTCAAGACATTTACTGAAGATGAAGCTGTTTTGTCCAAAAAACAAACAAAAAACTTTTATTGATATTTTAAATGGACTGAGAAAAATGTTTTATGTAAATGTTTTTATTGCATGTAAGTATATTTAAGCAAAAATGCATGTGTGTTGCAAATAACGTAATAATAATTTTATTAACAGAAAAGTGGAAAAAAGAGCAAAAAAGTTAGTTTCTATGCTTACAACCTACCCAAGGCAATAAATGTCGCAAAAAGGAAAGGATAAATTTGATTATATTTTGTTTTAAACATTTTTAATATAAAAAGGATTTTATGAAATGATGTTTCAATGCATTTTTGATAAACTTTATTTTTAATTTGTTTTGCATTATTTAAATTAACTGAAACTCTTTCATAATTTAAATAAAATATTCTTTGAGTGAATGTTTGATGTTTTATTTATCAGCTTACCTGACACTAGCTGTAAAATAAGTTTATAGAGGTAGCATTTAAAGTGAGCCAAATATAGATTACTCTGAATCTATATATATCAATTATTGTCTTTGAATCATCTGATATTCTCACGGAAAATTGTTAAATATTATTTTTGATTTTGATTGCACCACTAATAACGGTTCTTTGATTGATTCATTCTATGCAAGATAGTTAATTTTTTAGAGATGAATTATTTTGTTATTATGAAGTGAATTTCGTAACTGCACACCCCAAAAAATCTATTAACTGAAGCGAAAAAATATAAAAAAGCAAGCTTTTTGGTATAATGTATTTGAAATCTCATTTATTTAGAAAATATCAGCCCCGAATTTGATGCCCTGAAATTAGGTTACAGGGCTTGTTTAAAAATACCAAAGTAATTTTCAAAACTCTGATTTCAAAATTTTGCTTTAAACAACAATGACTTCTACGTATTAAAAGCAAAAAAGTATTATTAAATCAGCTTTTTACATATCATTTTTCCTAAACTTTTACACCCTTAGATATTGAGCCTTTTTTTTCGTAGCTTTTATAATTGAATTCCCCAGGCATTTGTATTAAAACACTATTTCTTTCTTTTTCCGCACTTTGCAAGGATTGATGACACAAGCAGAAAGGTAGTTTGGTTCTTATCACTCGAAAAACGCGAAAGCAAACTAACCAAAAGTTATTTGGAGACTACTTGACCATTTTGAAAATGATTTCAGTTTTCAAAATCAACAGATCTTAAATAAATTAAAGATACATGTAGAATTAACATTCACGTTGATTCTTAAGAAGATTTGACCAAGAAACTTCCCAAACTCTTTGACTTTACATCCAAAGTCTTACAATAGTTTCTTCAATCATCACCAATTTTTTGTAACGGCTTGATATGTAGAGTTGTGAAGAAAAAAATAAAAAAGAAAGTAAGTGGACCTGCTAATTAAAGTTAGAACCGGCAGCCATTCTCAAAAACTCCACCTTCAGTTGAAAAGTAGTGTCAACAATTCCTTTTAGTCATTCAGAGAGGCAAATACTTGCACTCCAAGCATAAAAGCATCAAGCTTGAAAAGTCTTATTCAAAAATTTGCAAAGAGACGAGAATTAGTTGCAATTTTTGTTATAACCTGGTGACACAGTGCAACTTTGTCAATTTCCTGGCCCTTTTATTACAGCTGCTGATCATCTTTCAGAATACTGAGAGAAAGTCCAACACTCTGTCTACATCTAGACTAATAAGTATTCAACAAGTTACTCATTTCTAAAATACAAGCACCAAAGTATTACTATCATTGATGAAAAATTTACCACTAAAAGGAAGTGTGGTATTGAGCCCAACTTTCAGACAAAATTTGTAGGGAAAATTGTTCGAAGAACTTTTTCATTTCACCACAAAAGAGTTGCACTGAAAACAAAATTCAATCCAAATGAGAATCATTCTTTGTAAAGATCTAGGAAAATTCATCAGGTATTTTTTGAAATCTTGCTCACTTTCACTATATAAAACACAAGTGTAATTGAGTATGAACTTGGAGGATAAAAATCTGAGAGGGAGTTGTTTATTATCAGCAAGGACATACAATATGGTATAAAATACGAAAAAAAAAAAAAATATTTTTTAAAACAAAATTTTGTAGCATGAAACTCAACTTTCAGGTGTCAAAAAGCTTTTGATCATTTGGTATGTTGAAAACATCTCAGAAACCTACAAGAACAATAAAACACTTGTACGAACTAAAGATTGAAGGTCAAATCAACTGCTTAAATTAATTTGAAAGTTGCAAACATCTTATGTAGACTTCCGTCAGATTTTTCTAAACATCCTCGATGTTACTGTGAAATAGACAAAAAAACCTTTGATCACATTAGAGAGCTCAAAACTTTTGGTCGACTTTGTACCCGAGCATTTTAGCTATCTTATGAAAATGAAACATAAATCTTCAAATCAGCAACTTTTTTTTATGAAGAAAGTGACAACTCAAGAATTCACATTAAACTTCCTCCTAAATATCACATAATTCTTGCCTCAGTGAACTATCTTTATTCAAATTTAAAGAACTTTTAGCCTTTGCCAAAGAGTGACCGAAAAGAATCCACACCAAATTCTCCGGATAACTCGATGGACAATGTTTTAATAAGTCAGCTAGCAACAAAATGGTAAAAAGCATAGATCAATTAAACTGCTTGCCCATTCCAACACTGCATACCAAGTGCTGCCTTGGATTGAAATCTTGTGAAAAGTTTATGATCCCTGCTTTGGTATGCATCTCAAAGTAGTATATTCAGAAACAGTTTAGTAAACACACACTTTAGTAAATATGCATCGGAAACTGTTCATCACGACTTCTGCATCCACTGGAATAAGAAATTCAAGAACCTTAGGTTTCATTCTGCTTAAAAAAAGAGAAATTTCTTTATTCTGGTATGGAAAAGAATTTAAAACAGAAAGTTTACAGGAAAGAACTTTCAAGTGTTTCTCTGACCATTTCCTTTTTGTTGAACTTTATATGCTTCAATAATTTATTACTTTGATAATATCTCTAATCTCAGAAAAGGCTCTTGTTTTTTTTAAAAAAGTGCTATTTTTAATTATGGTTATATAGTTAACTAAATTAAATCTGAAATTTTCTTCAAATTACCCATCTTTTGCATTTAACTTGGAATCAAAACTCAGCAAACCACAATAAAAAAATCAGTAACCACAGTATTGTATAACCACGAGCATATTTTATAATCTTTTAGATTGATTGGAAAATTCTCTTAAAAATACGCAAATAAAGAGGCAATAACTATGGGAAATGAGTCTCTTCTGCCGTTGGTAAAAAAAAAGAAAAAAATTGTTTAATTATTATTAAATAAAATTATTAGTAACGAGCAAACATATCTTATACTGCCATTCTTTGAAGATTGCTTGCTGACCGGTGTTAAATATTTTCTAGCACTTTTAAGCAAAACAAAAATCATTTTCTAGTTTGAAAGTTTTATTTAAGAAAATGTTGAGCCAGTTGTCTTGTTGCTATCTTTTTGTTGTTTTTTTACATGAAAATGAATTTAATGTTTTACTTAATCTTTTCTAACTTTTTTGCTATGCTTCATTTTCTGTGTAATATACTTGGTTTATATTAACCCAGTACATCTTAAAGCCTTAAAAATATAAATGCTTGCACATACATACATACATACATACATACATACATACATACATACATACATACATACATACATACATACATACATACATACATACATACATACATACATACATACATACATACATACATACATACATACATACATACATACATCACACACCTAAGTTGTGTGATTTATTATAAGTTGTTTATTTCTCAATTAGTATCCAATGAGCATGCATCGTCCGTCCGTAAGACGTCCATAGGTCCGTAAGACGCCTGTAAAACGTCCGTAAAATGCCGTCGGGACAATGCATGCCAACTGGGTGCTACTAGTTTTGTGTAATTTTCATTTTTCAGCAAATCTATTTCATAATAAAAAATAAGACAAGCTTTGAAAGTAAAAGAAAAAGTTGCAAAATCCAGCAATTATTTGTCTTTAGTCAACCTTGAATTTTTAATTGGTGGTGGGTCTAATTAAAACCTATGCAAATATAAGAGAAGTTTTTAAAATTTCTTCTCCAAATTCTATCTAATCTTTTTTTATTTAATATATGATAACTACATTAGACTTTGTATAAAATACAAGGTGCTGGATTAATACTGACAAACCTTATTTCTCATTGGACAATTAAAATAAACTTAAGCGCTCTTCAAAATGTGATATATGAGAATGGGATCATTGTAAAAGCAGATTGTTTGATCGCAAAAGTAAGGAATAATAGTGTTAAAACTAATTAATCTTTTTTTTTTTTTTTTTTTTTTATCAATAATCACTTTAAATATTTAATTATATTAAATCTCAGAATAAGGTTTTTCTAAATTTCATTTTTTCATCCAGCTTCTCCATATTTAACTTTTAGAAAATACCTGGGAAAACTTTTGGAAGCTGACAAAGGCTGATATATGCAAGGTTATACTAAGCACATGGTGGATCAGACTGATGGCAGGGCCAGTAAACCTAATTTTAACGCAGTTTATAAGACAATCTTTAATTGTTTTTTTTTTTTGTAGAAAGATAAAATCTATTGAGTTGTCCAATTTCATGAAATGGTTAACCTCACATTGTTTTTGTCGATCAACTTCAGGAATGTGGGAATTTCTTCCGCAGTAGCAAAGATTAATTGGTGTTTGACTCTTGCATCCTGTGCTGTTGAAGTTATCAGCAATTTTCAGGTTTTCTGTTTTGGGCTGGATGTTTCATAACTTCCCCAGTAAAGGTAATGATACTTAGACTCTTTTTTAAAAATGACCCTCTTCAATGCTAGATCGGGTGATTTCTTTAGTATTCTCTTTCAAGCAACACATAATTGTTTATTTCTTCTAAATTCTTGCAATGAACAACGTCAGTACAATTTTTGTACCTTTTTTAAAAAGAACACGGTGAGTTTCTTTCCTTTAGCAAGAAACTTCTGACCAAACAATGGCTAAAGTCTTCTATGGGCTGTTAACTCTTTGAAAGTAGATTCAATTTGCTTTACTTTAGAGTAAGAAAGTCCTGTATTATGCTGAAAATTGATTACTGATCATGGGTTTACTGATCATATTGCAAAATATGACATTTTTAGCCTTTTTCATTTACAGCTGGTTTTTTCCTTTTTTTTTAATCTCATACTATTCACTCGCTCTAGTATAAGACTATTAATAAAAACTTCATAATATTGTTAGATATCTAATTGTTGTTTTTGTGCTTTTTTTGATGTCCTAAATTGAGTGCAAAAATCAGTAGGATTGTGTGCACAGACTCATTGTAAATATTTTTAAACATCAGTTTGATAAAATGTCTAAACTATCTAAGCTCTTTTCAATACATTTTTAGAAACTTTGTTATACAATATTAAAATCAGTAATAATAAAAATTTGCTTCCGCAATGTAATCAAAAAGCAAAAAAGCAAAGAATAAACATTAATAATTTCTTGATTAGGGCATGGGTAGCTTAATTTCATTTTAGAGTTCGCAATTAAGATCATTTTGTGCCCCACATCAAATGCCAGAAGTTTGTGGAAGATTTTTACGCCTGTGAACAGGCAGAAATTTATTCATCAATGTTGTTCATCATGCTGGTGTGACATTGGCACAGAAAATTATTCCGCCAAAGAAATCTCAAGGACATTTTGAAGTCTGAAGAAGAATCACGAGAAGTTTGTTGCAGCTAGTTTAAAAATAGTTAAGGTTATGGACACATGTCAAAAACATTTGGCAGAAAATAATAGCTCAAACGAGATTTAACAGCCAGTTTCATGATTTGTTTAGATGAAATATCTGTACTTGGTAAAGCACAGTTGCCTTCACTAGAAGATGATAGCAATAAAAGACCAATCCAAAACACAATTACAATTCAAACTTTGCTAACACTCTAATTGTAATGCTTAGTTTGGAGTATATGTATTGTAAATAAAACGATGCAAAAAAGGAAGTGACATAATTGTTGCTTATACATAAAATTTTAAAAATAAGAAAGGAGAGGAGTTATCGAATATTTTTTAAAACAAGCAGACATTTTGAAGAATAAAAAACCAAAATGTAACTAAATGACTGTCGCAATATTGTAAAAAATTCTATAATATCAGAGATAATTTTTCGCTTGACTGAAAAGGTGAAATCAAAATTAATCATTTACTAGCAACATTATTGAACATTTACATTTAGAAAACTAAAAAAAATCCTGGCTTTTCAAATAAGACAAATTAGTTCTCTTAAATTCTCATACAAGAGTTTTTAACTTTATAATAATTTTAAAGACAACGGGGAGGATCAATAGGCTCGAACCAAGCAGGAGGGGAAAGATTTACTTTATGAAAGGCCTAAACAGAGCAGCATTAATTCAACTTGCGGAGCTTTTCCAAGTTTAAATTAAAGTAAAACTATCAAGAAATTGTTGTCAACTGGGGAATGTAAAGTTCCGTTCAGCAAGCAAACACCTGAAGAATATACTAGCAGGTCTTCCAGCCGAATGTGACTACAACCATTTTTGCATTCAAGTATAACACTCGCAAGCATTTCAACAAACATTTTTTTTTTCTAAATATTAACTTTCAGTTTCAAACAACAGTATTTCATTTTTAGTACAATTTAATGACTTGCAGGATGTCATAGTCAAGCAATATGGTTATTTTAATGAAATTGCTATACAAATAAACATATGGATATACTGTTTTTGTCTTTGACAAAATTAGAAGATGTGGAAATTATTGTGGAATTTCCTTGTTAAATTAACAAAATTAAGCAAGTAACTTTTGATCCAAAAATACTAAGTTTCTCTCAAAAGATTTACTTTCAGAAATCATGCTTTGTCACCGCATATTGTGATTTTAATTGGACTAAAGTACTTGGCCTGTGGAAATAACTGGAGAAGTTAACCCAAATTATTTGCTGTTAGCAAAGCTGGTCGTTGTGTTTAACAATTTGTGGAGAATATTTGTCATAGTAAGAATAGATGGATTACCTTTCCAACTGAAGAAACAGCGTTTGACAAATTGATTAACAAATTCTTCAAAAATGCGCGATTTCCAAATTGCATCGCGGCCATTGATGGTTAATTGATTAGAATAGAGAAGCCACGTTTGAACGAGCATGTTTACATAAGCCAGAAAGGCAAACGATAGCTTTGTGTACCTTCAATCCGAATTATATGATGCAATTAAATCTAATCGTATTCCGAAAAGATTGATAGTGGGAGATTCAGGATTTAGATGAGAAAATTGTATGATTACACCCTGTTTAGACTTAACAAGTACCAACATTGGTTTAATAGGGTACAAAGGTTAACAATATGTGTTGTTGAGTTTAGTCTTAGGGCATTAAAGAGCAGGTTTAGATGTCTTGACGTCACTGGTGGAAAACATCGTCTTTGCCCAGTTTTTGCATCCAAAGTATTTTTGTGTTGTTGCATTTTGCATAATGGTACATTAGTTAACAACTTCCCTTTGCCAAAATTCGACGTTACTGCACCAAATCTTGAAGGTTACGATAATGAAGAAGTACAGCTATCAGAATATGGATTACGTACTAGGGATCGAATTGCCCAAATATTCGTTATCTAAACAGTAACTTTTAAAATGTGCATTAATAGTTGTTTAATGGAAAGTTTTGGACATTCACTTTTAGGTTTAGTTGGTTTTTTAGAATAAGACAAAATAAATTTTAGAATTCTCTTTTGAAGGTAAAATAAGAAAAACTTAATAAACAGCTTTAAGCACGTCATACTTTTTTGCAAATACTAATTACAAGAAAACTTTTCATCACTGTATGAAAAGTTGTATTACGAATGTTTAAAAACGTAAACCAAATGTTTGTTAAGGCAAATACACACGAATGTCAATCCATGGTGCACTTGTTCGAAGTAAGCCTTTCATCATACTCTCTATGATGAAAGACTCAATTCATATTCATACTCTAATAATTCATAATCTGTATGATGAAAGCTTAATTCATCATACAAAGTATGATGAATGGCTTAATTCGAACAAGTGCATCATAATGCTGCGAAAGAAAGCGAGGTTTAATTGCGACTTGTACTACACTGACTTGCCTCAACCTTCGTTCATTTTGTGTTGTCCTGCAGGCATAGTTTAAAATTCATTTTCATTCAAAAACTGGAGTATGTCCCTCATTATTGTGGACCCTGTGACATCACTTTTTTCATTATCAGCTTCTTCGATTGAGTCTATATCATTTTTGTTCTGTACCCGAATGAAAACAAACTACTAATTATTAAGAAAGTTAAATTGTTAGTGATTATATAGACACAACTGAAGACGACTCTTTTATTGTTTACATTTTAGTTTTTTTGAAACTTTTAAATAGAATAAGGTTGAGATTTTATGTTAAAAGTAACAACTTACTGTTGTTTCTGATATTTTACATACACCCGAGGTCTCCTCACTGCAAAGAAGAGCATTTGTCTCTGCATTTCTGCCATTATTTGGTAGCACCTCTTGTATTATGTGGTAGCACCTGTTGTATTGAATTTAGTGAACTTCGACGCCTTTTTTTCTTCCACACCCGTTTTTTATTGCCATTCACTCTATCGCTCAATATTTTCTGCATTAGAATATTTTTATACTTTGAAAAAATCATCAACAAGAATCTCTAGCATATCCTTTATTCATTTCGGATTTCGTTTACGCTTTGTCAGCACCTGCCTTGTAGTTAACATATCACCATCCATTAAAAAAATGATTTAAAGTGCTCACAACTGAAAAATTTATGAAGGCATGTAGATATCTATGGCATTTTTATACCTGTAAGCAGGCTTCGGCACGAATCTAATAAAAAACAATTTATTGTTATGATAGATTTTTATGTATTTCTTATACCAAAAACATCGTATTAATGAGCTTACGCTTTAATTATGCCAAACTTAGTTTTACAATGTTGCTGGAATTAAAGATATGTTAAAAAATTTTTCAAGAGACAAAATTTTATGCATAAGTTAAAAATATTCATATTGTTAATATTTTTAACATATTGCTAAAATAGCCATATTGCTTTAAAGAGACACCCTACTGCTTTTTTGCTTAAATTACGCATTTTTCAGCTTTATAGGATTGGGCCCACACTTAAAAAAATTACTTGAAATTTCAAAAGCTCTAGTTTTTCAAATCTGACTTCAGTTCAATTTCGCTTCTTGCAATCCGTCGAAGTCAGAATTCAGATTTGAATAAATTTCAAGTCCGCTTCTTGTATTCGGAAATTATTTTTGCTTTCTCAAGCCTGGTTTGAAGTCAGATTTGAAATACGGCAAATTTTTTGCCTGTTTTCAAGTCTGACTTCAGTTGAAGTTCGCATTACGCATTAGCTCAAGTCGCACTTCAGTTTTAAAGTTCGTCTTCAAATTTGAAGTTCGATTCTTGTATTCCACTCTTAATCCAAGATCATTATAGAGGTTAGCGAAAGTTTGTTTTTCCATATAATTTTTTCTCCATGGCTCGTTGCTCTGTTTCAACATTTCAACTTTTTTTAAATTTTTACACTTAACACGTGTGTTACAGAGGTCAAATGGCAGCGTTAATAAAAATTAAGATCAGTCTTTAGGTACAATTTGAGTAACTAATCTTAACGTTTAAGTAATTCAAAAGTTTGATAACTAATAATATATTTTTAAACATTATTATTAGTTGTCGATACTTGTAAATATCATTATAAAAATACTTCAATAGTATTAAAAAAAAGAAAAAGAAAAAAAAAAAACAACATCAAAAAGACTATCTATAAATCATAAAAATGAATTTTATAAGCTGAATTAACATACCTACTGCGTCGTATAGTTTTATGACAAACATTATTCTTAGTCTCACGTGATACTACGATGGGTGCGGTCACTATGAGTGCCTCACTGGGTGGTAGAGAAAGTGTATTATTTAATGTCTTTAAGTTTTAATAAGTTTAAAACTACACTAAATTTACAGAACAGAGCATTATCACAAAACATTTAAGAATATCCACATCTGTACATGCAAAATCTTTCGAATCCTTAAACCCTTTACGAAAGCTTCATAATAAGAAGATGCGAAAAATATATACATTCGAAAAAAACAAAAAAGAAGTCCCAAAAATGTATAATTCGAAAATTTCTCGGATTTTTTTTACAGGATAATAAACATTTTAGCCATTAATGAAGAACTTTAAATAGGGTGATATAATTTGATAAATGCGAACTTTAAATAGGGTAAATTGATAAGGGGCGTTTTAATGAATTAATGTTAAAAGACATTATGTTTTTAAAAATATCGCTTGTATCCCTTTGTTTCATATTGATAAGGAAAATATTATGAATTGAAGACACCTTTTGAATACAAAATCAAAATTTATATGAGAACTTAACTAACGGAAAAAAATTTAAATAGAAAACAGCGCCGAAGATAGGGTTTGACAAAACTTTTCAATTTTTTACGCGTTATTTTTTTTAAACGAATGTCTATCCACTGATCTCAATATATAACTGGATAGCATATTCAATTGTCTTTTTCAAAAAAATTTGAAGCCAAAATTGGTCTCCCAAGGTGGCGGCGATCGGAGCTCCTAGCGGGGATCGATGTACATTTTATAAGGCTTTTTACAGAAATATGAAAGAAAATAAATAGAGTTTTGAAAGAAAATCTAGACTATGAAATAGAGTTTAAAAAATTATAAAGAAATGAATTGATTTCTAAAAAAATCAGACAAATTATTTAGATACTAAGCTACAAGATATTTGATTTACTTTTTAAAAGCAATTTACGATTAAATAATATTTATGCATAACCTATGTACCTTTTAGTTCTTAGTTACCCAATGCAGTGTGCTAGAAGGTAGATAACATAACTGTATGGTAAGCGGCAGTGGTGTCCACTTACACTTTTGACAAATTTTATATCTTCAATTTTTGTAGCAAGATACCAGATATGTACATGCTGCATGAACTATTAACTGAGTGCTGTGAGTACGCACAGCTCAGGGGTTCCTTCTAGGATTATTTAATACATAATTAATTTTTTGCATTTAATATTTTTATTAAATACCATATCCATTAATTGTAATTAATGGATATGGTATTTAATAAAAATATTAAATACAAAAAATTATTTTTTAATATATATTATTTTACCTATATATTATTCTTTGTAATATCCCAGCTCTCAATGATCGAGTCAATTGTTTTTGAGTTGTTATTCAAAACGACTTGTTAAGGGAATTTTTGATATATTTGTACATATATTTTGTATGTTATCATATATTTTGTATGTTATCAAACATCAACATTATCTTATCAAAAAATGTATGATACATAAATTTACAATAAAGCATCTGCATTATATGTTGGAATGCATTAGTACTTTCTTATCATTTCGAACAAAGAAGTTTTTTAAAAATCAAAGACTGAGGAGGTTTAGTTAAACCAACTAAAAGTGTTGTTATAATATAGGAAGAAACTAAAAGATGTTTCCAAAGGTTGCTTTCCTCAATAAATGACCACCTTCCAAATGAAATAGGAATTCAAATGCCATTTCTAGTCCTGTTTTGAGATCAGTTGAGTACTCAAAAATATTTAATGAACAAACTTCTCATATGTTTGCCTTCGCTATAACTGATAACCATTTATTTGCACTGATTAAACTTATTTCAGAAAACTATGCAAAAATACGTTTTTATCACCGGGGTAAAGAACAAAATGGCAAAATAACGGGAAAAAAGCTTAGGAAAGAATTAACAAAACTTATCATATTCAAAAACTAATCAAAAATATCTTTATATGATATATGTGATATATATATATATATATATATATATATATATATATATATATATATATATATATATATATATATATATATATATATATATATATATATATAATAACTCTAGAAGGAACCTTTGAGTTGTGTGTAATCACAGCGCTCAGCTAATAGTTCATGCAGCATTTATAACTTTGTAGTGCCTATCTGATAAACTTAAAAATATTTTATCTTAAAAATAAAACCAGCTGCCTACCATGCTGTTGTGTTGTTAACCTTCTAGCACACAGCATTGGGTAGTTAAGAACTAAAAGGTACATAAATTATATAACAAATGCTAACTATTTGAAATTTGAGATTTCTGCACAACCAAACAAATACTTTTTCTTCACTATTATTAAACGAACTAAATTTTAGCAAATCAAAATTAAGATTTGTACTTAGTTTTATTGAGAATTTTTATTTTATTATATTTATTCTAAAAAACGAAAAACAGAAAGTTAATATAGAGCAACTTATTGTAAGAATATGTTTTGTTAAATAAAAAAATATTAATATTTGAAATTTATGTAAATATGTAATATTCCGTTATTTTTATGAAAAAAATCTTATGATAAACAAAAAAAACTAGATTTTTATTAGAAACTTATATATTTATCAATATTTGAGCTAAAGAAATAAAACTTGATTATTATCAATTTCTTAATTTTCATAAACATTCGTTAATTCCGCCGCCATCTTGGGAGACCAAACCTGGCTTCAAAAACTTTCTCGTATACGGTATCCAGTTATATTTTGAGATCAGTGTGTCTATCTGATTTTAAAAGAAGATTTTTACTTTTTCAGGATAAACTTTTTTGATTAGCTATTGTTTCATGAAATATAGTTAAAGTTTTACATGTTTATAGTTTTATTCACATCTCCTAAAAATTTCAAATAAACGTTGAAATTGAACTGCTCAATGTTCAAATATCAACATACTTTCGCTAGTTGTCTTGTGATTTGAATTGCTGGCACATTGGAGGAACTAGAGAATTTATAACGGTCCATTTATTGCTTTTAACTACCCTCAATTCATAATGATCAAATTTTATTATCCGAGGCGATGAATAATTAAAGGTTTAGATTTTTATGTTTACAAGAAGCCAATCTCAATGGAAAGCTCAATTACAACAAACTGATAAGATATTACGAGTACTCACTAAACAAGGAATACGCATTTTCCCAACAAGTTACTTCTCTTGAAAATGACCAAATTTGAGCAACAAAGTAGTGATAATTTCTTGGCCCTAATCACAGCAATAAGTGTAAATGTTCAAATACTTTGATCAAATTTATAAAACACTCCAAGCTCTAGTGCCGTTTTATAGCTCTTACAAAAAAAAAAAAATTAAATTAAAAAATAAATATGGAGAAACAATTTTACACTGTAATTTTTAATTTTTTTTTAATTACCATATAAAACATTTTTTTATATTATTATTCTCATCAAATGAAATATTTTCAAAATGAAATATTTTCAAAAACTTTCTTAAAGTGATAAGCACTTAAAATAAAACAAGGAAGTTCTTGGTCATTTCGTTCCAAAGTCAAAACGCTGTGAGAAATACACAATTAATATACTTTTGAGAAAAAGTCCCCAAAAACTGATACATGTTTTCAGGTTCTGCATTTTTTTTTTTTTTTTTCATAAAAATATTTTCATAAAAAATAAAATTACAATAGCACAATGTTTGCACAATGCCACTCTATGAAAGCACAATGCCACTCTATGAAACATGCCACATAAGTGGCATGTTTCATAGAGTGGCAAAAAACAATTTTAAAAAAATCATTTTCTAAATATGATTACTAGTGTGATAACTTTTTTTTAACTTATATGGACATGATGCTAAAGTATGAGAAATGTTCTAAAAACGTGATTTATATTGTTTTTATTTATTGTTTGATCGAAAACCTCACCCACCAAATAAAACCTACTTTTAATATTTTACCAATTGTTCACCGTTGATATATATATATATATATATATATATATATATATATATATATATATATATATATATATATATATATATATATATATATATATATATATATATATATATATATATATATATATATATATATATATATATTTTTAGAAAT
>QPEY01000019.1:165090-176667 GCA_014706445.1 Hydra viridissima
TATGTATATATATATATTTCACAAGCGCAATTCCCTTGGGGCTGAGAACGTGTGATTCGTAGCGATGTGTCATATTTTAGTGAAAGTAAAATATGATTGAATGTTTAGCCGAGCTAATAAACATATTTTTGTAATTGCAGAACTTCAATTGGTTTCAAGAGATCAAATACCAATATTAATAAAAATTCTCGTTCGTGGACTGGCTTTTTCAAATCCGGTGAGATTTGGAAACGCTATTCAACGACGGACAGGTATCCCATGTATAGAAGCATTGTTGGAGAATTACTACAAAATACTTCTGAAAAGTGTTATCATTAGCAGATACCATTATCTTGCAAAAAACGAGATTTCCTGAAGTCTTTTGTAAGGAGAGTTGAAAATTAAATATCTGAACACGACACCTTTATAAAGCGCCCTGGTCAAAAAGATGAAAAAGTAACTTTTGCTGGTATATTTGACATCAGTTGTGAGAGTGGCTTAGCGGGGATGATGGGGAGCTTTATGAAAAGCATTTCTTAAGTGGCAGAAAGGTGGGGTACACCACATAGAAATGTGTACCCATGCATCCCTGTAAAACAATAAAGGAGTCCAGTCAGTCATTCCCTGATTCCTCGGCAAAAGCTCTCCGTCTAGCGACACAAAATCTTTCGAATCGTTTATAGCGGATCAATGTTAACGATACAAAATCTTTCGAATCGTTTATAGTGGATCAATGTTAACTTATTATCCTCAAATTTTACAATGTTTTGGTGATGTAGAGATTTGTTTAAACAAGATAAATATGCTGTATACTGTTAATTTAATAAACACCACTTTCCAAATAAAAAAGTTCTTTGAAAAACATGTACTCAATTGCATACTCAATTATGTTAATGGCACATACACTTAAACATTTGTAACTATATGTGCTATTAATATAATTAAGCATGTTGTGTTATTCATACAGAGCTCATTTTCACAACCAAGATTCCGATGGCAAAAAATGAACAAATTCATATTCATATCATTGTTACTGAGTTACAACTATGAGAACCATTTAGAGCTAAATTTCTAAGGAAATTTCTAAGTTTCTGATCCATATGATAGCAATAAAAACTTCGATACGCTCAGATTTTTTTCAAAAGTTAAACTTTGCTTTTTCCTTTGCTTTTTATTTTCTTTTGTTGAGTTGCTTTATTTTTAAAACTTAGTTTTGCCTTCAATTTACTGCTGTTATGATTTTTTTGGAAACACTAAATTTCAAAACTTGATATCTCATCTAAAAGTAAAGCTTGAGAGTTGAAATTTTCATCAATGATTCATTACATATAAAAGAATTGTTTAACCCATAGGTATTTTATGTTTCATACTTTTTCCTATAGATTTAATTTAAAAATGAAAAGCAGCGCTTTTGCCAAATATTTAAAAAATTTTCATTAAAATCTGAGGAAATCTCTTAAAGAAATAATTAAACGGTTAAATGGAACAAATCTATCATCAGAACAAAGTGCACAGTTTGAACTTCATTTGGAGACTGTAACTAGAGAAGTATGGTTTATACTTTCCAGTTTTTCCACCTTTTTTTTAGGTTAATTCCGCTTCATGAATAATTAATGAATTTACTTTTTTTAAAAATTTGAAAAAACGTAAGTATATAGTAAATCGCAATAAAAACATGTTTTATCTTAGAATCTGCATTTTAGATTATTTTTTTGGTTTTTCTTAATCACATATGAATAAAGAAGGAATAATTATATTTTTTGTCATTGTTTTCAAATTTTTTTTTTTCAAGTATATTTTTTTTTGCTAATGTTTCTGTTGTCACTGTACGAGTCAACGAAAAATTAATGTGTACTCTGAATTAATATCCATACATTGCAAACTTCACTCTTTTTAAAACTGAGTTTTAAACGTATACATATCTTTGTGTCTTGCAACATGCGTCATGTTGCAAAACACAAATTTTACAGTTTTAAAAGCATGTATTAAAACTAAGCGTTTTTGTTGAATACGCTAAGTTTTAATACATACTCTGAAAGCTCGAGCTGACACATTCATCGACATCTTAGGAAAATAATCAAGTTCACTACAAAAACGTTTTGCACTTCTTTAAAAGACTATCTTGCGCCAATATTTTGATCGAAATGCTTTTAATGAAAATCGAATCGTTTAATATTCCAGCACAAAGCGAGGGTGCCATTGAAAATCCCTATCCTAACTGCCAAAACACTGAAAATCCCTTTCCTAACTGCCAAAAGTCAAACAGCTAAAGTAGCCATCCCAAAACCAATCCTCAGAACAGTAGGAATAATCTTTTTCAACAACCATCTGATTGATAACTATAACAAAAAAAGACCGGCAGATTTACCTACACAGGTGAAGTTAAATTTGCCCAAAATCCAACCAATCTGAAACGTACAAGCCTTGCTTCCGTTCTTGTTAACACACACGCTGTTGTTCCGAGTGCAAGGAGATGTGACGCCAGCGCACTCATCGACATCTAGAGAAAATTAACCTGTTCATTTAAAAATCATATATTCACAAACAAGGGCCAGCAAGTCCGAATAAAAAACGTACGCGCTAGATGGCTTTGCTTCCAAAGCAAAAGCTTCTCTTTCTTTTAATGGACTTGTTATGTAAACGGTTTACACTAGAAACCTCACTTTCACTGTTTTTAATGCGTACTTTTAAAACAGTAAAAATGTATTTTTTAGTAAGCCCCTATAGTGTTCCGTTCACTACAGTGGTACCACCAAGTAAAATTGAATATAGATGGGAATTTGAGTATTTGCAGTAGGGATGCACCGATGCCTACTTTTGGCCGATGCCGATGGGAACAGGCCGATGCCGATGCATCGGCCGATGCATCGGCATCGGCCCTGAAATCAAATAAGTAGTATATATTGGATATAGGATGGAATTATATACTGGAATGGAAATGCTAGATTCCATTTCAGTGACAATTAAAACAACATTTTTTAAGTTTTATTGTTGATTTTTATTATCCACCTTTTCTCTTATTAATTAGAGTTAATGCTTTTAATGAAAAGCTTGTTTTCTAAATGTCATTCTGTTTGAATTAAAACGATTTTGTCTTTTTTTTATTAAGAAAGTTTTTATATAATCATTACTTCTTATAATTAGAAAATTTTAAGCAAATGTTTTTTCGAAATTAAGTTATATAACATCTCTTATATTGAATGTTTATTTATTAAACGCTTTTAATTTAATAATAAACTTGTTTTTAATTTAACGTTAATGTAAATATAATGAAACATTTTAATAGTTAAGAATAACTGCAAGAGTTTCGGATCACTCAGTTTTCTCTTTCAATTCTCATTCATTCAAAGTTTATACAAACTTTTATTTTCTAAAAAAAGAAAGAAAGAAATGATATGCGTAGACATTCAGCCATATTCTTTAGTTACAGATCAAGGATTTAGCAAACTAATTATGCATCTTGAACCTAGGTATACCATGCCCTCTAGAAAACATATGGCCGAAACAGTTGTTCCTCTAATTTATGAAAAAATGAAAATACAAATTATGAATGGTTTAGCAAAAGCAGATTTTGTGAGTTTCACCACTGACGGATGGGCTACACATCACAATAAGTTGCGTAATCCACACTCTTCAACTTTGTATAACCGATAAGCTTTTTAAGCAGCAAACAATTGTGAATGATCTTATAGCTAAGGCTAGAAAAATTGCCACACACTTTCACCATTCTTCGTCCTCCATGGACATGCTACATGAAATTCAACAACAGCTAAAGTTACCCCTACATTCACTTATACAAGATGTAATTACGAGATGAAACTCTACATTTTACATGCTAGAAAGGTTAGTTGAACAAAAAACCTCACTGACATTTTTTTTTATCAGAAATTCAAAGTGCAATGCCTTTAATCTTACAGAAGACCAATGGTTATTAGCTGAGACACTTATCTTAGTTTTAAAACATTTTGAAGCGTCTACACTAGAGATGAGTGAAAACAGGGCATCAGTGCCTCAAATTGTTCCATTTATAGTTTCAATGGAAGCGTACCTAGCCTATGTTTCAGAAAATCCAGGTGAAATAAAAACTATAATAGAAGAGTTAAAAAAAGATTTTATTTCAAGGTTTTCCAGCTATAAATTTAATAAAAGCCTGAACATTTCTACAGTTTTAGATCTAAGATTCAAACTGAGTTATGTCATATCAGATGAGGAGAAAGAGGCTATAAAATCAAATATTCCAGAACAATACATGAAGCTAAATAAAACGGATATTACAGAGAGCCTTATAACTACCGACAACTTAACTATATCAGATGATGAAACAAATGCTTCATCTAAATCAACCCAAGTATCTAGCTCTCCACTCAAAAAATTAAAAATGGCAGAAAGCATATACAATTTTTATCAAGTTTCAAAAGCACCACCTGAATTAAAAAAGTCAACGAAAGCGAAGAACTGTAAAAAACTTTCAACAGAGACACAAATTTATTTTGAGAAAAAGGAAAAAATGTAAGTTGTAGTAATTTTAAAATAAAAACTTTGCTAACAATTTGTTCTTGTCTAATTTAATTTAAATTATTAAAAAAAAAACTTTATTCCAAATTATTATGAATTATTACATAAATAATAGTTATGAAAATAAAATAATATTGATAATATTCATTAATGGTTAGTATTTTGAACAAGAAAAATTAGGATTTTTTATTATAGCTTGATTTTTTTATTTATTTACATTTCTTATAGAGTTGATGAAATAAACTTTATTTATCACTCCCTAATCTGATAATTTACTTATCACTGCCTAATCTGCATCAAAAAGAATGTCCTTATAAATGGTGGGGAAATTACAAAGAAACATGTATAAAGAAAACTCTAGCAGCAATAGTATTTTAGACCTCTCATACCTAGCAAAAAAATATTTAGGAGCTCCGCCTTCTTCTGTGTTCAGCGAAAGATTGTTTAGTACTGGGGGAAATATTTATGAATCGACACGGTCCCGACTAACTGCAGAACACGGAGAACATCTAGCTTTTGTGCATGCGAATTGGAATTTTTTTGGAGAAATGGAAACAAAAAAATAGATTCACAGCTTTATATAACATATTTTATTACTTTTCATAACATTATAAAAGTTTGTATTTCTTTCTAGCATAACACAAATTGTTCGATTATGCTTAAAATATGTTATACTTTATGTTTATATTTTTTAAATTTGCATTTCTTGTTTTTGAACTTCTCTCTTTGTATAGTTTGGATCTTTAAGTTATATAGTTAAATAAAATTTAAAAAATTTCAAAACAATCGGCATCGGCCGATGGTTATCACGGCCGATGCCGATGCATCAGCTAAATGGCCGATACATCGGCAGGCCGATGCCGATGTCGATGCATCGGTGCACCCCTAATTTGCAGCGCTATTTGAATATCTATTAAACAACGGGTGGATACCGAGAGGCTGCATATTTATATTTCGAATATTTGCCTTTCGATGTTTTAGAAAGTGAGATTAAACTTTTAAGTGAAAATAAACTAAAGTTGATCAACTGATAAACTGTGGTGCAAAGCCGCAATTTTTTTGCCTCATCGGAATCAATATTGTTACTAGTCAGAGCATGTTATTAGTCGAAGACAGAGCTTTGACCCATCGCAGAATGGAAGATTGCTTTACATTCATAACAGCTGAAGGAGGCTAAAATTGAAGCATGGAAAATTTTCTGTGCTAGTGACTGCTCCCTGGACCACCTTTTTGAAAAGCTACACTAAAACTCAAACTTCAAAAATTTCCTACATGATGGCAATTGCATCAACATTCTGTGATCATAATTTTTGTTTGTATTATTAAATACCATTATTCAAAAATATCAGAAAGTGATTTTTTTTGTAAGAGCTATCTGTAGTTGTCAGTTTTGTTTGCACTAATTAATCTTTTTACGCTTAAATGCTGCAAAATTATTTAACTGAAAAATTCATAAAAATTTGGCTGAAGTTCGTATGCTAAAATATCAAAAAATATCAAAACAAGGTATTTTTCTTTGAAGTATCAAATTCTATGAGAATTTACATATTTAATGATACCTTACGTAAACATCTTATAATATTTTTTGTAATGTTTGAGTCGAGATAGCGCCGGGAATTGGATTGTAACACATTCGATTCTAACGTCGCAGCAATTTACGCTCTGACGTTTTCCGTAAGTTTTTTTAAATGGCAATAAAAGTTGAACTTTTAGGCAAAGACAGAGCTGCGTTTTTTGTACATATGCTTTTAATCTTATTTCATGTGCATTTAAGTAGCAATCTTAAGAAATTATTTCACAGATTTATAACCTTCTCAGGGTTATGTATGAGCACTTCCAAAAATTTCAACTTGCAGTGGAAGAAGAACTGACCACATTTATTCAGGTCAATATTCTTTACATGATCTTTTATGATACACATGAAATAAGCCCAACTCGCTCAAACTTTATTGTGAATTAATTGAATGTAAACAAACTTTCAAACTTTTCAGCGCACTAAAAGAAAGCTCTGCCGCTGCTCCAGATTAACATAAGGTAACAGACATCTTCATAGCATCATGTTACTTGGTAAAAAGGCTGTTAGGGTTTTGCAAGCAATTTCACTGTGTTTACTGTCTGTTTGATTGTTCATGTATTTTGTAAACCAGTTTTTTAAGTACATATGGAAAAAACTAATTTCACTTAAAAGTTAAGAAGAAATATAAATAATTTATTTAATTAAGAAAAATAAATAATTTATTTAATTAAGAATTTATTGATAAATTAGTGATATCATCGACCATATTCAATCCGACTTTCTCAGCTTTGAAAACGAGCCAATATGACCCAAGGTTATGCGAACTTAAAAAAGCAATCCATCAATATTATACTGCATAAGTTAACATTATAAATCCGTTTATAGTTTACATGGATTTTTTTAATTTGAACAAAAACATCTTTTTTTTATAACTGAGAAGTTACTACACTTTTTCTCTGGTATAAAAGCCAACCGTTTATGTTTGTTTCATACAATTATTAATTTCTGATTCTTTCACAAAAATCCTTTGCTTTTGATAACTACATTTAGCTCGTTAATCCAAATTTTTTTTTTTTTTTTTTTACTTCTTGACATCATTATGTTCCTAACCAGCCCAATTTTTCATTCTCTAACAAGCTAACTGTTTTAAAATCTTAGTCAATCGTAACAGAAATAAAATTCATCAACTGATTATAAGCAAGTTTATTTTTATGTGAAATCAACATCTTCAAAATCTCCTTTTTCAACATTTTCATAGAAATAAATCTTCAAAGTCACTTATCTGTATTGTACTTGTTTTTGTTTGTATAGCGTATGTGTTTTATGAGTAATATGTTTTACTTGTATTATTTGCACGTACATGATTTGGGGAAAGTGAGACAGACTTGCTGCCTATTTGAAACTATTTCCTCATAAATACTGTACTGTGTATCTTTTGTTGGTACGGCGTATATTTTTTGTAAGATTTTTTTATCTTTATTAAAAAATCTGGAGTAGCATGATGGTGATAACTTTGTACTTGGTATTGTATATTTGTTTCAGTTTTCAAGAACTTATGTAGAAAATATCTTAAATATATTGAAATATAAATATGAAAGGTGTTTTTTTTTTTGTTTTTTTCCAACTGAATTCATTTCACTTCGCTCCAGACGGGAAGTGAGGCAGACTAGTCGCCGCCTTTTGAAAGTATTTCCACATTTATACAAAACCTGACTACACAAATCTTTATGTGAGTAAAATTCACGTAATTAGCTGGTTGTTGACAAAGTTATGTGTAACATTTAGCATTTCTTATCAAGTTATGGACATTTTTTAAAAAGTTCTCACTGTTCGAGCTTACTGTTTTTGGTTTTTCGTTTAATTGGTAATATAATTAATTCTCTTGTTGTCAATCTTATGTTTGACTTAGGCCAAGATGTTTCCATATGTGACGTTTATGTCACTCAAGATTAATAATTAGTCAGTACTTCAAACTCTTCAGTACTTCAATCGGACTGAATTCGTGAGTTTCAACACCATCACAATTGTAATTGCTTTATTCTTTTATGGTTTTCATAACATTAAGGCAGCCCCCAGCACAAACATTTACACCAAAATTACTCCCGATTCCCTAAATTAGTGTTGATGGCTGGTAAAAACGCTGCATATTTGATCATTTTAACTGGCTATATTACCACATCACATTCCAAATCCTCAGCAGACCCGTTAAAAAAACAGCTTTTTACTCTTACCCAACTTTTAAATTGAGAGTCAATAATTTGCTTAAAAGTGTCATTTTATTTGAAGCAATCTCTTGTTTCCCTCTGGTACTTCCTACCCAGCAGCTTTTTCTAAATGAAAGCTTGGAAAATAACAATTGTATTTAAAATCTTAGAGGAATTGTTAGGTTTTGAATTGTTATTCGAAAAGAAACATCGATCAATAAAAATTTGCAAGTGTTCTTTTTTCTACTGATTTATGCAAATAAATAGTAGGACACACTTTATAAGATTTTTCAAAGCAGCTTTCCAGATTTCCAGCGCTTCAAACTAAATCATTAATCCAACGTAATAGGGAAAAGAATTCTATAGGAGTGGGATTTGAGTAAGAAAAATGCAGTGAAGAGAACAGAAAGATGACTTAATTGCTTATTGTAAAAGAATTAAAGCATAAACTTATGTCAGGGATAATGAATATTTACAGAGTAAAAAATTATAAAAACAGAAAATAATCAACAGTTTGACTTAAGAAAGCTTGGTTATTTAGATAAATAAGAAGCCTGTACATAGCATATCAAAATCATTAAAATCCATAAACTACGTAACGGGTGGCAAAAAGTTGAGACAAAATTCAAAACTAAATATCTCAAAAACTAAAAAAAGAAAAAACAAATGGTTTCTCGCATTTTGTAAAATATTTATTCATTTAAAAGTTTTAATTTTTTAAATAATAAAAAACACAATGATCTGCTGTTTTTCTTAATTTTGCCTTGACTCCCTTCGTTATCAACTGTAAATACTTAAAGCCAATTTCTTTCAATTTTTTTCTGATTCTTTTGACCAACTGATTAATTGTTTTTGCTTCCCAGCCATTCTTGTAAATTTTTTGTGCTAAACAACTCCAAATATTTTTGAATGGTCTTGTTTGTGGAGCATTTGGTGGATTGATCTCCTTGGCAACTTAGTTCAAGCTTTTGTCCATGCTTGGAATAGTTGCATTTGAGTAATGGGAACTTTCTAAATCGGCCCAAAAGATGAACTGAAACTCAGGATAATGCTTATGAAGAAATGGGAGAAGTTTTTTCGTTAAGCATTCTTCAATGTTATCGGTTTAAAATCCTTCGTTTCCGGGCATTTCCATACCGTTCCATATATCGATCATTATATCTTCTTTTTTTCAATAAAGATGGTTTACCAACTTTCGACTCAATTTTTTGGCTCTCAAAGCTTGATCATCATTGTATTTTGGATTTTTTGTTCGTTTATGGTAAAAAGTTAGCATTTTCGACAACTGCTATGATGTTTCTTGATGGCTTCCTCCAAACTTTGGCCCAATTTATGTTGAATCAATCCATATCTATTGCTTAACAGTAACTTGAGTTGAGCTCGCTTAGCCCGATGTCCATGATGATGGCTGTCCAGTTTTTCTCTTTTTTTAATGATCGATAAGTTTGCAACTTATCAAAGGCCTTATACAAAGTTGAACCTGCGTGTCCTTCCTTTAAAAAGTGATTGACGATTTCTGATCATTTACAATGAAATTATTAACACTTTCTCGAAGAGTTTATCTCCTGGAAACGTTTAACTTCATTTTTAAAAAAATATTTTTTTAGTTATATTTTAGAAACATAGCTGATTGTAAATTATGCAAATTTAGACATTTTCATATCAACTTACATGAGAAAAATTAATTCAACTTTCGTCTCATAACTTTTTTGCCACCCGTTTGAACCTCTGATAGTAAAGTGTTAGAAGCTTATTTCAACCACCGCATGAAAATCGCGCTAAAAAACTTTAGGCGACATAGTTACTTATTTTCACCAAACCGAACTATGAAATACTGGTGGCATTGTATTGTTTTTTTACATTCGCGCTATTAAAAAGAATTCGACGAAAATTTTTTTTTTTATTTGCTTCTTTATAAAAAAACGTTACATAAACGTTTATTAATAAACAGTTTTATCTTTCTCAATTATACAAATCGACTAAATCTTAGCTCTTCAATATTATGTATAACACTTAAATTTATTTTTTCAATATTTGCAGTTTGTGAACATTTTAAATTCAATAACAGTTTTTTAGATAATCATTAAATGACTTACAAAATTCTTATAAACGGTCTATTCGGACCTTGCCTGGCTTCAACTGGTACTGGTTTTACTATCCATATTATAGCAAGTAGTTTTCATTAGGAGAAAATGTTGTTAAATGTAAAATATTCTCTAAAGTGATAAAGGAATTGGTGCAAATTAAAAGTAAATTCTTTAAGAAGTTGCACCTCGACGAAAAGTTTCATCTTTTCCAGAGTCCTAATATATTTTTTTAAGAAAATAGAGTTGCCAGGAAGCTGCTCCCTAGTGTTGAATATGAAGTTCCGTTTGGCAGTTGAACGCCTAATGAGTATGAATTACCGCAACCAAATTCGCATCCGCCCGGAACACCTGCAAGCATTTCAACAAACATCTTTTTGTTTTTTTCCAAGTAAACACCCGGTATCGCACCCCTAGTTAACAAATTTATTAAATTGTTAATATTCAAAGTTAGATTCTCAGTTGTTTATTATATTATAGGAAGTAAGTTTCTTTCTCACTTTTTAAAAAACTAGTTTACAATAAGAATCAAAAATATTTTATAAAAAAACTATGTACCCTTCATTAAACAAAATTCTCTTGTCTTGTTTTCCAACTGTGGAAATGTATAATCTGCAACTATAACTGCAACTCACTTTGAAGTAATACCATCCAGTCTCTGGGGGAACGAAAAGGGCAAACGTGTGACCACTTGCACCAGTTCTAACTAAATCTGAAAATGAAAGTAAACACGTCGAACTTTGGATCATTTTTTTAAAGTATTGATCTCTCATTACGTTGACAATCTGCTGATTATTATCAGTTCCTCTCGAATACTTGATTGAGACAACTTTAAGTTCTAAAAATTAAAAAAAGAAAAAAAAAAACTTAATGCATTTTTTTTATAGATATTATTAACCATGAATGCTTTTTAATACACTTGAATATGACGTCACATAGAACATAAAAAATGGTTACGCAAAATGAAGTCGTGTTTTTTCTAAATAAAAATATTCCTTAGTAAATCAAAAAAAAAAAGCAACATCATTATCAGCAGCTATCACTAAAGTTTTCAACCTTCTTCGCAAAATGTTCCACTGAAAGATGTTGAAACACATTTGCAAGTACTTGTGTCATCGACGTAACTGGGTATGCATGTTGCGTTATTCATACAGAGCTGTTTTTCGCAACCAAGATTCTGATAACAAAAAACAGTTAGATTCCTACATATTTATGCTTTCATTTGAACCGATTTTGAAATTTTGGAACATCGAAAAATTGAAATAGCATTAAGAGCTCA